>JADGIZ010000545.1:0-11991 GCA_027604665.1 Polyrhizophydium stewartii
TGCTGCTGCTGCTGCTGCTGCTGCTGCTGCTGCTGCTGCTGCTGCTGCTGCTGCTGCTGCTGCTGCTGTTGCTGCTGCTGCTGTTTGTTTTGCAACAGCTGCTGCCGCAATTGCTCGACCGTCAGCTGGCCGTATCCAAAAGAGCTGAGCTGTGACTGCGCGAATCGCTGGAGATCGAAGGGCTCCGTCATCCTAAACTGCTGCTCCAGCGAGGAAGCTGGTACAGCAGCCGATGGTGGCTGCTCATTGCCATCGCCATCGTCGATCGCAATGACCTCGGCCGCAGCGACCGCAGCGCTGCTGCCGTGGCTGCTGCTGCGGCTCCTTGAGCTGCCAAGGCTGATGACGCTGCCGTTGGAGCTGATTCGATCGCCGCCGTGGTTGGCGGCAGCTTGGATATGCACCGGCGCCGACGCCAAGTGCCGCAAGCCATGGGTTGCTGGTCCAGGGTCTGCGGGCGACACGGCCGCCAATTCCGGCATCTCCAGATCGATGACGTTCGGCGGACCCAACGCAACAGCATGGGCGTGGGTCTGCTGCGGCTGCTGCTGTGTATGCCACTGCATCGGCGTCTGCTGGTTCCAGAGCGACGCAGCCTGGGGCGGCGGGGCGGCCGACGGCAGCGCGGGCAAGGAGGCGGTTGGCTGCGGCGTGCCCATCCACGATGAGGCCGCCGGCGATGCCGGCTGCGTCGGGCGAATATTCGCTTGCATCTGCTGCTTCATCTGCAGCATGCGCTTCTGGTGGTGCATCTGAAGCTGCTGGAGCTGCTGCTGCTGCTGGAGCTGCTGCTGCTGCTGGAGCTGCTGCTGGTATCTTTGCGGCTGCTGAAGCTCCTGTGTGTGGAGAGGCTGCTGCTGGAGCTGCTGGAGTTGAAGCTGCAGAGGCTGCAGCTGCGCGGCAAGCGTGTGCGCCGGCTGGGGCTGGGGCAGCTGCTGCGGGTGCTGCAGGTGCTGCGGCGCCGACAGCGGCGGGCCGCCAGCCGATGGTGGTGTGGGCCGGGCGAGCGGGGCGGCGAGCGACGGCGGCTGCCAGGTGCGGAGGGTGTGCAGGCGCTGAGGATGCGGTCCGCTCGGGGCCTGCTGCGCATGCTGCCGCAGCGCCGACGCCGGGTGCAGCTGGGCCATCGGCGGCAGCAGACGGGCGGGGCTCTGCGTCGGCGGCTGCGTGGGGTGCGGCGGCAGCGACAGCGGCGAGCGCCGGTCGTGCGGCTCGCCCGCATGGGCCTGACCGGGATGCATGGCTTTGCGGGGAAAAGTGGTTTATGGGACGACATCCGGCTGGGGTTCATGTGCGCGGGCGGGCCTCGACGGCCGCTCACTCTGCGGGCCGCGAGCCCGCAGCAGCGAGATCGGCGTAGTCTGGCGACGTCCGGAGCAGCTCCGCATGCGTGCCCGACGCCACGACCCGTCCGCCCGTGAGCACGTGGATGCAGTCGGCATCGCGGATCGTCTCGAGGCGGTGCGTGACGACCAGCAGCCCCTTGCCGCGCTCTGTGGACGGCCGCGCTCGGCCGGTCAGCACGCCGCCCAGGCAGCACGCCGCACGCCCGGCACGCCGGGCCGCGCCGACACCCACCCCGTGCGTGGCTCTCGAGCGCCGAAATCACGGTCCCCTCGTTCTCAGTGTCCAAGGCGCTGCCAAGGCCGTGACGTCAGTGGCTTCGCAGCACGCCGCGCGGCTCAGCACACCGACGCACCTTGTGGCCTCGTCGAGTACAATCAGCGACGGGTCCAGCAGGTAGAGGCGCGCGATCGCAAGGCGCTGGCGTTGGCCGCCAGACAGCAACGAGCCCTGCACACAGAGGCATGTGTTATCGGTGCACTGCGCTCGGCCATGGCGCCACTGCCGGCCAGGTATCCCCCACCCGCTCGCCGACACGAGTGTCGTAGCCGTCAGGGAGCCCGACGATGAAGTCGTGTGCGCTGGCCATGCGCGCCGCCCCCTCAATGTCCTCGATCGAGGCGTCGGGCCGGCCGTATGCAATGTTGGCGCGCACGCTCGTGTCAAAGAGGTCCGGGAACTGCGGCACCACGCCAATGCGGCTTCTCAGCTCGGCAACGTCCCAGTCCCGCAGATCCTTCCTGTCCATCGTCACGCTTCCGCGCTGCGGATCATAAAAGCGCTGCACCAGGCCGAGCACCGACGACTTGCCGCTCCCCGTTGGACCCACGAGTGCCACCTTTTGGCCGGGTGCAACCTCCACCGAGATATCGACGATCGCCGGCGCATCGAGCGAGCCCGAGTACGAGAAGGTAACGTCGCTCACGCGAACACCGCCAAAGGGCCGTCGGCCGGCATCTGCCGTCGCTGCGTGCGACCTGGCACTGGTAGGCAGCGCGCGGATAGTCGGCGTGCTGTCAAGAATGTCGAACACAGTCTGTACAGCCACGGCAGCCGGTCCAAGTGCATATGCGACACTGTTGAGCAGCTGATTGGCACTGATGGCCGTCAACGTGATCGTCACCAGCGCAACCAGGACCTGCTCGTTGGTTGCCCAGCCGCGCAGCATGATCGTGCCGCCTGCATAGAGCCCCAGGCTGAAAACGACGATGATCAGCGACTCGACGAGGCCCTGGCCCAACGACACGACAAACTGGTGCCGCGCATTGCTTCTAGCAAAGTCGGACAAGATCCGGTCGTACTGCATCTCGAAATGGCGCTGCTTGCCGAGCAGCGTGATCGTCTGCAGCTTGGTGATGACCTCGGACGTGAAGCGCGTCGCCTCCTGCAGTCGCTGTTGGTGCGCGCGCGCGAAGCTCTCGGACAGCCGTGCTTGCGCAGCTCCGATCACGACAATCAACGGCAGCGGCAAGACCATGACGACGGCCATGTGCCAAGAGTTGGTGAGGCCAATGTACATTCCCGCACCGAGGTTCATGGTCGAACGCATGATATCTGCAAACAGATTGCCCGACACGACGCCAATCTTCTCCGAGTTCTCGGACAGCGCGATGCCCAGGTTCGTCGGCGAGTTGGCTGGCCTCGAGAAAAAGGCCATGTCCTGGAAGACAATGTGCGAGAAGAGCTTTCGGCGCAGCTTGGTCATGTTGCGCGATTCGGCAAAGCCAAAGCCCGTTGCGTTCATGACAGCTGCCGCGAGCGAGATGACGCCAATCAAAAGGATCATAAGTGCCCAGAAGTTGGTTGACGCTGTGATCTCGCCACCCGTCGGTAGTGCGTAGCCCGCAACGACCTTGCCAATCACAAAGCCCTGCATCGGAGCTTGCAGCCCCTCGAGCGTGCCACCGAGATATCCGAGCAGCAGAAACTTCCACTCGGCGTGAGTGAGGGTCCACACACGCCGAAAGAACTTTTTCGAGCGCGCAAGGCGGGTGCGCCAGTCGTCTGGAACGTCGGGCTTGGCTGGATCCTGGACAGCTGCGTCCGAAAGCGATACGCGCACGTCTGCCTTGGACGCAGCCGCGTTGACAGAGGGAGCAGACGCTGCTCCAGCGCTGTCGGAGGCCGCGCCGTTTTTGGAGTCAGCCTTGCCACTGCTTGTGCTCGGAGTGCTTTGCGTGCGGTCATGATGCTCAAGGAAACCAGAAAAGAGCGACGGCGCGGCAGCAAGCTGCGCAAATGTGCCGTCCTCGGCAATCGACCCGTCTTTGAGCACAATGATGCGCGAAAAGCTGGACAGCGAAGCCACGCGGTGCGAGATGCACAGGACAGTCTTGCCAGCGCGCTCGCGCAGGATGTTTCCGAGCACAGTGTGCTCCGTCTGCGCGTCGAGCGCGCTGGTCGCCTCATCCAGAATCAGGAAGCCATCCTCTGCGCCAAGGAGAGCGCGGGCAATGGCGATTCTCTGCCGAGCCAGCCTTGGTCAGTTTCTCAAATCGACTAGTGCGGGATGGCGACGGCTGTCACCTGGATCTGGCCGCCACTAAGCGACGTGTGGACGCCCGAGACCTGCGCGTCGTATCCGCCCTCGAGGCTCCCAATAAACTCGGACGCCTGCGACAGCTCGCACATGCGCTTAATCACGGACATCGGAACGCTGGAGGAGTTGCGGTGAGCGCCGAGGGCGACGTTCTGGCGCAATGTGCCGTCAAAAAGCTCTGCGCTCTGGCTGTTGCGACTGTGTGTCAGTACTCAGCAGGAGCTCAAAGGCCGAAGATACCATACCTCGCAATGCCAAAGTGCGCGCGGAGCCAGTCGAGACTGATGCCGTTGATGTCTGTGCCGTCGATCAGGATCTTGCCCGACTCTGGCGCGTATAAGCCCGTGAGCAGATGCAGGATCGTCGACTTGCCGCAGCCGCTTTGGCCAACGAGCGCGACATGCTCTCCCGGCTGGATCTCGAGGCTGACGTCTTGCAGCACCCACCGATTGATACGCGACGGATACCTGTGCGGCCAGGGATGGCATCAGTTGGTGGCTGGCTGTGCGGGCCTTGGCGACATCGCCGACACACCTGAACCACACGTTCCTGAACTCAATATGGCCAAGGAAGCCCATGGGCTGCACACCTTCGCGCTCATACGCTTCGCGCCGCAGTTCCTCAATCTGGTCGGCGAGGGTGGTGAGGACGTGCAACGCATACTGGATGTCGCGGCTCGCCTGGCCGATGTTGCCGATGGCCGTGATGCCCACTGCGATCTGTGTGAACGTGTTGAGGACATCGCCCGGGGTGATGGAGCCCGACGCTACGAGCCTGCCACCAACAAAGAACGAGACCGCAAATGCCAGGAACATGGTGAGCGAGTACATACCCCAGCCGATGCCGCTGAAGACGGCGACGGCCCGGCGTGTGCTCGCGGCGCTCTCGAGGCGCTCCGAGTACCGTTCCGCCTCGGCGCTCTGGCGGTTGAATGCCATGACGGTCTTGATGGCCATGAGGACTTCGTGGGCGACCTGGCCCGCGCCGCGGTACGACTCGGCGAGCTTGCGGTCGTAAATGCCCGAGTTGTGGTGCATGTAGCCAAGCACGCCTCCGGCAAGCGGGAAGACGGCGAGGATGGCGAGCGACAGCGCGACGCTGCTGCGCAGTGCCAGCGCCATGCCGAGCAGGCAGACGGCCAGGTTGCGGACGACCCACGGCACCTTGTCGGCAATCACGGCCTCGACGCGGTCGATCTCGTTGTTCATGTTGTGCACCAGCTGCGTGGACGGGTTGGCACGCCGCCACTCGGGGTCGGACGTGGTCAAGGCGGCCATGTACCGCCTGCGCAGCGACTAGCCGCCGGCCCCGGTGCGTGTCAGCCACGGCGCACGGCATCGCCAATGACCAGCGCCCGGTCGCAGGAAGTGGCCCTGCCCTGCCCTCCGCGCGCACGAGGCCGACGCACCTGGACCTCCAGCTGGGCGATGAGCTTGAAGACAAACGACTGCGCAAAAGACAGCAGCCAAGCGGCGGCGGCGAGCACGGCGGCATACACCAGCAGCCCATGCAGCGCCGCCGTGAACGCCGCGGCGTCGTGCGTCGTCGCGAACGCCGAGAAGGTCTCCGTGAAGAGGCCGAGCAGCAGGTTGCGCATGGGCTGCACGCTGCCCTCGAGCACCGACACCAGCGCGGCGGCCGCGAGCATCGCCCGCACGCGCACGGGGACCAGGCCGAGCGGCGTCGTGCGGCCCGCGTCGTCGCCGTGCGCGCGCGGCCGCCTGCGTCTGAGGGCGGCCGGCGGGGACCGGCCAGTCTCGCTGTCGCGCGGTGTGGTCAGCAGCGGCCGTGCCTCCATCGGGTTGCGGAGAGCTGGAGAGAGCTCGACCAGTCGGGAAGTGCGTGGCTGGGCGCCTGGCTTGGCCGGTCGGGCGGATCAGTACATCAATCGATTGTGGCGGCCACATCTGGAGACAGCTCGAGAAGGTAGCCGTCATTGACGATGTGGCTCGATGGGGAGCTTCATTCGCGGCCTTTGTTGGACCGCTTGGTGCTTCGCAGGCGCAACTTGGACATGGACGACATCGAGCCCATGGCGTTGCCGCCGACGGCCTCCTCGTCCGTGTCGATATCAAGCTCGGCGGCGATCTGGTCGTCAATGCCGCCTCCCACCGCGCGGACGTCATCTTCGTCATCGTCGTCGTCGTCGAAGATGTCGTGTTGTTCAACAAGCCGGCCTTCAGCGATCGCGCCGCCAAGGCGGCCGTTGCCGCGCAGGCCGTCGCCTCGGCCATTGCCGTCGCTACCCTCATCGTCTTCGGTAATCACGGGCTGCTCTTGTGAGCGCCGCCGCGTTGTGCGTCGCGCACCGTCGAGGCCGTAAACGGGCCGGCCAAACGGATCTTGGTCGTCGTCCTCCTCCTCTTCCTCGGGAATGTCGTCGGTCGTGCGATGGCGGATGATGCTGGGCGTGTATCCCGGCATGCCAGAACTGAGTCCGCCGTGCGAGCCGCCCATGCCACCGTCGCCAGCGTACCCGTCGCCCACGGCCGCTGAGTCCGCGCCGTCATTCGCGCCTACCCCTGTCGCACCGCGATAGGTGCCGTCGCTGAAAGCCGCAGATCCCTGTCCAGCAGAGCCAGCCCCAGCACCGTACGTATAGCTGCCAACAGCTGCCGAGCCATTGAATACAACACCTCCGCCTCCAAGGTACGCTCCGGCGTTCATGCCGCCTTTGCTCGACGGACGCTTGCTGGGCGAGGTGTACGAGGGCCGCACGGTCGACGAGAACATGCCAAAGTCGTCGTCACTGGGTCCAACACGACCAAACGTGCGCCACTCGACGTATCGCTCGACCAAGATACCCACAATGAGAGCCAGGATGCAGATTGCTGTTGTGCCAAAGATGGCCATTGACGAAGCGACCAAGCTCGGCGAGATGTTGTAGAGCCGCACGACCATGCGCGCTGTGAGGTTGCAGTACGTCTCGCGCACCGGGAGGGTGTACGAGAATACTTCTGGGTCGGCAGCAACTTCAAGCACAAAGTAAAACGACGGCGACTGGGGCGTTGGGAGGATATCGCTGCACGGACTCTTGCGATGGCACGCCCAGCGCAGACCGGTGCTTGGACTCAAGATAGCACGTCCGTTATGCGTTGCGGAGTTGTCGGCCATCCACACGAGCGAGTTGACGTCGGCGCCGCTGATCGGATTGATGGCTGCGATCTCGTCGTCAGAGTACATGGCGATTGCATCGAGCGACTTGCCGCCGCCGACGATCCGTGCGAGGTAGTTATTCATCAGCGGCATGTCGACGCCGAGGAGCTGGTCGCGAATGGCAAGCTTGGGAATATACTGCTCGTCAAACAGTATGCACGGCACGGTGTTGAGCTCATCGTAGCACACCCACGCCGAGTGCGACTGGTCCGAAAACACAAGCTCCTTGTGCAGCGGACAGCCCGCATACACTGCGATGCTGACAGTGTTGGATCCCTGTGCCAGAGTCCGTCAGCATGCTCTGTAACAAAGAAGATCTTGCCGAGCGACGCTTCACCCACCGTTTCGGAATCGAGCGCGCAGCCGAGCGAGCTGCCGACCAGAGTCATCGAGATGGCTGTGGGCAGGTACGGAGTCCCTGTCATCTGCGTCCCCGCAAGGCCAAGATCGACGACAAACACGCTGTACGTGACCGTGTTTGTTTCGACATCGATGTGTCGCTTAGTCTCGACTTGGACAAAGCTGGAGCTGCTCGAGCGGGTGTTGAGCTTGACGGCACTCAAACTTGCCGACGCCTTGAGAACGACATCAAATGAAAAGGACTCCCACTTGTCGAGGAAAATGGCCTGGGGGATTGTTGGCAATGCGACGATGCTCTCGTCGATGGCGGGGATGGTTTTGTTTTCCACGGCGCGGACCGGCACGCGCAAGCTTCGCAGCTTGTGAGGTGTCGGCGAGTATCTAAACGATGCGCCGCTGATGGGGCATGCAAGGCTGTTGGCCATCTCAGAAAAGCCGACAATGTCTGCATATGCCACCTGGCCGCGCGAGACGGTTGCAGATCCGCCCGATACAGCGCTGTAGCTGAGCGAGAGTTCAAAGAGCCTTCCGTTGCTGTCAAAAAACGGCACATAGGTAAGGCTTCCGCTTCCAGCAGCCCGTGCGCGAGCAAGCGGAATAAGACGGCTGGATCCCGCCTTGCCGAGCCAAAGCTGGTTGTCCGAGGTCTCGATTGCAAACGCGCCAGACGGCGTGCTTGAGATGGCTGTGACGGTGTTGACGCCGAAGCCGCGTGCGTAGAACATCGTATCGCCTAAGTTGGGGCTGTAGAAGAGTGCATTACCATACACAAACAAGCTGGGAGACACGCCGGCGTGGAATGCGATGCGAGTGAGTGTAACAGACTGCGTCGATCCCAGCGTCAGTAGGCCCGAGAAGGCATCAGTGACGTCCAAAGTGATGTTCCAGATCCGCTGGAACGGCGTGAGTCCTGTGTTCTCTGTGACTGTTGAGATGGGCGTCAGTGTAATGCGCAGACGCGGGAGAGGCCAGGATCCACACTCACAAGCCGGCACCGCTGTCGGAAAGCAGAACACCAGCGACCACGCTCGCGTGTCGACTGTGTACTTGGCCAGGTAGTACGCGGCGCCTGACTGAACCAAGAAGAACACGGCGCGCGGGCCTGTGCTTGGCGCGGCTGCATCCAGGACGGCGACAGACGCCGACGGAAACAACGCCGCCTTGAGCGAGTTATTTCTGGAATCCTGCACGGCTACGGTCAGTATCCAAGAGAACGGGACGCTGGAATATGTCATGGGAACGCACGAGAAGCTCGGCCACGGCGAATCCTTCGGCGCGCAGCCACCATGCACGCCCAGCATCGGTCCCAGATCCGATGAACACGATGGGGGACCAAAGCGAGGCGTTGGCAGGCGGCTGTTGCGTTGGCACCGACATGCGCGAGATGCAGCTGCTGAGGATGTTGCTCCACAGCTCCGTTGCCGATGGCGACGATGCCGATGCCGCGCGCGCGAGGGTCGCGTTGGCGGCAATGATGCCGCCTTGCGTGTGCATCAACAGCGTGCCTCCAACGACGGCGGCGTTGCTGATCCTGGGTGTTCCCGAAGCTTGCGAGTTGCAGACGTCCACGCCTGGCGCATTATCCGAACGTCAACGATGCAACCTGGTGACTGTGTTGGCTGGGACCGCGCAAGCACCGATTGGCTCACCAGCTTTGACAGATGACGGGAATGAGGCGGACAATGTCTTGAACGTGGCCAGCTCGTCCGACGACGCGAGCAAGACAGTGCCAGCAGTGCTCCCTGCCACGGCGATCCACAGCGGCGCGACTCCGGCAAGGTCGTTGACTTGCACGCTGATTGATGCCGAAAACGTGGGGTCCATAAGCGGGCTTGCCGCCGTCTGCAGCGAGACTGGCGCAGCGGATCAGCGCCAACATGGAGAAGCCCGTCACGAAGCCGCCTCACAGTGCAAGAACTTACTCGACGACGAGAGCGGCAGCCACGACACCGGGATCACCACGATTAGCGACTCGATGCCACCAAACTCGAGTCGCGGCGAGAGAATGCGGCCGGTGGTCACTGTCACGGACACGATGCTCGACGCCGCGGTCGAGAACGGGATGGTCCAGTCCGAGATGCCCGGGGTGAGGTCTACGCGGTGATGCGTGAGCGACGGCTGGTCATTTGGGCCGCGGGTCCGAAACAGGCCAGCGGCTCACCCGCGATCCATGTGTTGTTGAGCGAGCCCGGCGACAGTGCGGGCTGCTTGATGTCGGCGTAGATCTCGGGGAAGCCGCCCAGGTTGGCAAGCTCAGCGACGCACACGCCGCAGGCCGACCCGTCTGCCTGGCAACGCAAGGAGAGTGGGAGGTCAGAAGCTTGGCTCGCGGCCGCTGCGAGCCGGCATGGGCGTGCTGCACAGCACCGCACACCGTGTTGGCGATGCGGAGCTTGAGGTAGTAGTTGGCCAGCGGCACGACCGCCGACGCCGGCACCCACGCGACTGCTGCAGCCGTGTAGTTCCAGTTGGCTTGCGTGCGCGGCACGACGGTCCAGTCCCTGGATGTGCGTCGGGGCGAGGCCGTCAGCACGATGGTGTCGCACCAAGTCGAGCCGAGCTCGCGGACAGCGTGAGCCAGTGGCGGCCGCAAGCACCGACCACTTGTATGCGGCTGTGGAGGTCGCGGCGGCGGGCCGCAAGGCATTGGCAGGCCCCAGCACAGCGAGCACGATGGCGGCGCACAGCAAGCGCAGCCTGGACTCGCTCAGCGGCATGTCGAGGCCAGCGTGAGGGAAACTGGGCATGCTGGGCGGAGTTGGAGACCAACACAAAGAACACTCCAGGGGAGAGAGCACAAATACATTAAAGCAGCATTTTATGATGTAACCATTATAGATGGGAGTAGGTGGGTCAGACGGCCAGCGCGGCGGAGTATGTAGGCGCAATGGCGGATACAGATGCAGTTGCGGCGGCGGCGGCGGCGGCGGTGCTGGTAATGGCACTGGCGACGGTGTTGACCGTGCCGGAGCCCCCATTGGCAGGACCGGCAACGGCGCCAAAGAGGATCCACCCAACGTTGAGAACACCGCAGAAAGACCCGGCGAGCGCAAGCGCAAGTGAGAAGGGGCGGCGCCACCCGCCCGTCTCGCGCGTGGTAAGGTTCCAGTAGAACATAGCCGGCATGACAAAGCACATGATGACGCCGCCCGAGGATCCCGCAAAGGAGATGACGTCCTCGAGCGTGGTGAACCACATGGCTGTCAGATACGTGAGCGCCAGCGTGACCGATGTGAGGATGAAGCGGCGGCCGCGCTCGTGGTGCATGCGCTCGTGCAACCAGTCCTCGATCGAGGATGTGATGGAGTTGCCCGAGTCTGACATGGACACACGAGAGCCGAGCGACGACGACGGTGTCGCCGACAGCGGCGGCGGCAGGTCGTGGTCGGCGATGGACTGGTACGACGGGAAACGGCGCGAGCGCCACTTGAAGCCAAGGGTGGTGAGGACGCTGTCGATGGACGCACGCGACGGGTGGATCTGGATGGGCACCGACAGCGCGGCAAGCAGGGCATACATGAGTCTGCCAAAGGCGATCGGGAAAGTGTTGGGGACTGCGATGGTGCGTCAGACGGCGCTGCATGCGCTCGGGGACACGTAAAGCCAGGCACGGCTCACTCACAGTTGTCGAGAATCAAGATCATGGATGTGTCACCAAAGGCAAGGAAGCCAATGATGCCCACGGCCAGATACAGCACGCCGACCGAGATCATGCTAAAGTCGACGACGCGGCGGATGTGGCGCACTTTCTCAGGTGGCAGGTCCTGGCCTCGGTAGTTGGCGCCAACCTCATTGTACACGGCGAAAAGCTGCGGCGCGCGGTAGTGGCGGTGATCAGGCGACAGTCAGCCGATGAACGCTGAGGCGGTCGTCGTCAACAAGGGTCCCACATTCGGGTGGCATGTGAACGAGAAGATGAAGATGGATATGGACTCGAACGCCTCGAGCTTGACCGAGAACCATGGCACGCGCTCGTGTCTTCCCGGATCCGGATGCGGGTGCTCGACCGAGAAGCTCAAGAACACAACGACGGCAGCGAGATAGAGGGCGGCGGCGAGCGCGGTTGACGAGAACCACCAAAAGTCGTCGACGGAGCGGGCGTAGCACAGCGGGGCAATAATCACAAGGAAAGCAAACATCCAGAACTTGGGACTTTGAACGAGCACGGCGATCCAGGGCCCGACCAGCGACTCTGGGAAGAAGAAGGCCGCGGCCTGGGGCATCGAGTCGGCGATCGAGACGAGGTAGCTGACAGCAAAGCCAAAGCAGCTCGCGGCCAGCGCAATGTCGGCCCAGACGGCGCCGTGCGGGCCCATGGCGGTCTTGGCGAGGGCGGCGTAGGACGGCTCGCCCTCGGACACAAAGAGCGACGACTGCGCGGGGACCCTGCCCGTGCCGCGACCGTAGGCGAGCTGGCACGACGAGATGAGCAGGCGGACCGAGAACCACGTCGCGGCGGCGGACACGCAGATGAGCAGCGAGCCGAAGCCCAGGCCGACGGTTGCAAAGGCGTACGGGAGGCTCATGAGCCCGGTTCCCATGATAGTGTTGATCAGGTCGATCGTGAGCACGAGGACTGCATGCATGCAGGC
>JADGIZ010000546.1:0-11987 GCA_027604665.1 Polyrhizophydium stewartii
CGTCATTCAGCAAGCCATTCTCATCCAGCTTGTGTTCTTTGGCGGCGTCGGCCGCGCTGCCGCCCGTGTGCGGCGGCGGCGTGCCGAGTACCAGCAACGAGCGATGAGGCAGCAGCAGCGTCTCGCAGGCACCGCTCCTGTCCCATCATCAAACCAAGCTGCCACGGCACCCATCAGATACCGATCGCCTTTGGCGCAAGATCGGCCCACCTATGTCAGCCGCGACAACCCGTTTGTTGTCGGCATCGAGGATATCGAAAGCGCAGACATGTATTCAGATGCGTTACTCGGCATCGACGCTCCGCCTGCGTCAGGCGTCGTCACCGTGCACGATCCAGGCTTGCCCAACCAAGTGGTGGCAGCCGCACATCGTCACACTGCTGGCGTTGACGCCGTGACGACGATCCAAGGCTCGCCGTCAGAACGCATCACGCGTAGGCTCTCACTGGCATTCAGACTGAGCTTTCTCGCATCCGCTCTACTCAGCATCGGTTTGTTCGTCATCGGCTTTGGCGCTTACATGGGTGCGGTCGTTGCCTCGCTGAAAGGATACTCGTACACACTCGGCAACCTTCCATACTATACTTCGGACCTTGGCATCGTCGGGTTCCAGATTGTGTCGATGTGGATGATCCTGATGGTGCGACAGGCGTTGTGGATTGCATCGAGGTCGCGCGATCCGCCAGAGCGGGCCGTCCCGCAGCAGCAGCCATTTCAGCAACTGCAGCCGGCGCAGATCTCGGTCGACTTGCAGATTCGACAGCCGCCTCTGATCCCGCCGCCGCCACGGCTGGACGCCCGGCTGCCCGGTGCAGCGACTCGCCCTGTTGCCGCAGATCACTCTGGCGAGCCGTCTTCTGTGCCGGAGGGCAGCGCGCCGCCGGCAGCTGGATCCGCCGACGACTCAGTGCAGTCGGCGCGGTCGCCTGCAAGAGTGTTGGCTGCCACGTTCGACTCGCTGGATGCATCGCGCTCGGCGGACATGCGGCTGTCTGCGCTCGACAGCGAAGCAGCGGCTCCTGGCGGGCCGCGTCGCATTGGCGTGTGGAGCGGCGTGGTCGGCCACAGTGTCGACATGCGCAGCGATGCGTCCAACTGGCGCTCGCAAGGGCCGGGTCTGTGGTAGATTGTGGTGCAGCTGCGATGGCTGCAGTGCGCGCGGCTGCACGCTCGCAAATGAAGCAGTTGGATGTGTTGCTGGGGATGCCGCACCAGCAGCGTTGGAGTCGTCGCATGTGCCGCTCGTGACGGTGCAGCGGCTTGCCATTCTCGACGCTCATGAGATCATGGTAACTTTGCCGACAACTAACAAACCAAGCGACATGGACACGCCGCGGCCAGGGCTGGGCGGCCACGACACGGCGGGCGGAGACGCCATCGACGATGACCTTGACCTCCTGCTCTACGACGAGCACTTCCGCGAGCCGCGTCGCCTCGGCGGCGACGGCGCGGGCGACAGCGGCGTCAGCTTCCCCGACGACGACGACCGAGGCGCGGACGGCTTCGAGCCCGCGTTTGAGCAGTCGAGCCTGGCGGTGCCCATCCCGCCCACGAACAAGGGCTTCCAGCTACTCGTAAAGATGGGTTGGAGCGCCGGCCGTGGGCTCGGCGTTGCCGAAGACGGTGCGCACGAAGCCCGCCAGGCGTCGCTGCGCCAGAGTCGAGAGTTGACGCTGGTCCCTGGCAGGTCCGGTCGAGCCGGTGCCTGTGACGAGCAAGGACGACACGCTGGGCCTGGGCAAGGCCGAGCAGATGCGGCTGTTCCACGCCGCCTCGACGGCGATGCGGCGCACGACCGAAGCCGAGAAGATCGCCGGCGAGACGGCCGAGCAACGAGCCGAGCGCGAGGTGGGTGTGGAGAGCGAACCCGAGCCGCGACACTGCCCTGCCGAGTTGATTGCCACCCGAGCGGCGGCGGCCTCCAGGCCCGTGTGCAGCGCGCCGATGCCGTGCGCGACGAGATCAAGACCGTCCAGGCGGCGTTCTATTGCGAGCTGTGCGTCAAGCAGTATGCCCGCATCGGCGAGTACGATGCGCATCTGTCGTCGTACGATCACCACCACCGCAAGGTGCGTTTGTGAGATCGCTCTGCCTCTGTCATGGAGCACTTGCGGCTCGACTCGCTAGATGCGCTGACAGGCGCTGCAGCGGTTCAAGGAGATGCAGGAGGCGTCCAAGCGGGGGATGCTGCTGGGACAGCGCAAGGCCGACAGCCAGGCCAAGGATCGCATGCGTGAAGAGCGCGAACTGCAGCGCATGCAGGCCGCGATGCAGGCGCGAGCGCAGCAGGCTGCTCCAAGTGCATCTGAGCCTGCAGCAGACACAGATGCGCCGGCGCCAGAGGCCACCAAGCCCAAGGCGCCGATGGCATTTGCCTTTGGCGCCAAGAAGGCTGTGGGCGGCGGCATGCGCTTCTCGCTCAAAAAGAAGTGACCTGTCGCATTCCGCGAGCGTCGTTGTGGCGGGAGAGAGCCTTCCGGCAGCTTTCCCGACGTCGTGCCATGTCAACGCCGTCGACGCCGGGACCGCGCACGTCGTCGCTGCTGTCGTCGGCGTCCTCGCGGCTGCCGCCGTCGCTGCCGCTGTCTCCCGGCGGCCGGTCCCCGTCGCTCAACATGTCCGACATCCGCTCGGTCGACTCGGCGAGCCCCCTGGGCGGCAGCACCGACCTCACGACGCCGCGGCCCGCGCGCCGCCGCCGCGACCTGCTCAAGGACTACTACGGCCTGGCGGACGACTCGACAGCGACGCAGGGCTCCGAGAACAGCGGCTTTGGCAGCGAGGCGGGCAGCCAGATGCTCACGGACTCGGCGTCGATGCTGCCCCCGCGCTCTCGCGACTTGTACCCCCGCCGCGCCGACCCGATCGACATTGGTGCGTCCGCGGGACGGCCGAAGCCGTGTTTGGTGGCGGCCGCCACCACCTGTCCGGGCTGACCCGCCGCCCGTGCGCGACCCAGACGCCGAGTCGTACCATGCCGAGCTGGCGTTCAACAAGATGACCAAGGAGATGACACTGCCCGAGCTGATCCGCAAGGACAACCAGCTCATTACAGGTGCGTGTACTGCCCGCTTGGTGCCGGACGATGCCTGCTGAGCCTAAAACGCCTTGGGCAGAGATCAAGGACCTGGACGGCAGCATGAAGACGCTCGTCTACGAAAACTACAGCAAGTTTATCGCTGCCACGACCACGATCCGCAAGGTGCCTGTCGCCACGGCGCACGGCCCCGCTTGGGCGGTGTTTGAGGCCTGCTTGCTGTTTGCTGACTGGTTTGTGTGCCGCAGATGAAAACAAACGCTGAGGAAATGGAGTCGCAGATCTCGCTGCTCGAGAAGAAGATCACGGCCATCACGTCATCGGCTGAAGGCGTCCACTCGGCGCTCGCCTCGCACCGCGCAAAGATCCATCAGCTCAGCGGCGTCCACAACCTCATCAAAAAGGTTGGGCTGCGCACACGAAATGCTCATCCAGCCACTGCTGCAGACCCGCATCGCTGACCCGCGCTGCGACGGAACAGCTCAACTTTCTGTTTGAGCTGCCGACCAAGCTGTCCGAATGCACCAAGAAGAAGCAGTACGCACAGGCGGTCCTGTTCTACTCCAAGACGAGCGCACTTCTGTCGCACTATCGCCACGTGCCCATCTTCAAGCAGATCGAGGACGAGTGTGCGTCGATTATGCTCGACGTTGGCCGGCGTGTGCGAGACAAGATGATTTCTGAAAAGGTGTGCGGGGAGGCCGGTGGACCGCATTTGTTTGGAGGCGGCCGCGCTGACAGCAGAGCCGTGGCGTATCGCTGTGCAGACGCCGGTGCGGCAAATCTCCGAGAGCGTCGGCCTGATGCTCGGCCTCGGAAGCATGCCGCCGCTTGAGCTGGCCAAGGAATACGTATACCGGTACGTCGTTAGACGATCAGCCCTGTCTGGATGCGCCGTCTTGTGCTGGTCACCTCACACTCTTTCGCGGCTGCAGAGTCTCGATCCAGATGAACAAGCTGTTGCAAACCGAATCGACGGCGCTGCTTGCGATGGCCAAGACAATCGAGGCGCCGCCCTCGCAGGCTCTGATGCCGACAACGCCCGTGTCCCTCGAGGCTCCTGGCAAAGCCTCGACAACAAGCGACCTATCCGCGCCGTCGGCCGCCAGCTCTGCCCGACCAAGCTCCGCATCTGGACTCGCTGCGGCGTCGGTATCATCGGCCACACTTAGCGTCTCGCGCGACGGACCATCCATTTCCGTCTCGTCCCCAAAAGCCGCCGATGGAGCGCAGCAAGAGAGCCTCGCGATTGTCGACCACGTTGCCCAGTTCAACAAGACGTTCCTCTCGGAGCTCGGCGCGTTTGTGGACTGTTTCGACGCCTACTTTTTGCGCCAGCGCGAGGCGTCGGTGATGACGCCCTCGTCGTTCACCGACATTGACACGCTCAAGTCGAATCTCTTTGCCAAGAACATGTCGGCAGAGGTGAGCTGCAAGGGTCTGTCGGCATTCTCGAATTGGCGTCTCGACCCGCTTACAAACGGCTGATTGCAGGACCGCGAGGCATCGCGCGCCGAGCTCATGCGCTTTGTCAAGGACATGGAAGAAAAGTACTTTGCGCTCATCGAGAAGCTGCTCCAGCTGCCGGTGCGTATTGTCGCACGCGTTGATAGGTTGCATTTGTGGTTTGCGTCGTGCTCACGCTGCATCCGCCTTTACCGTGCTATCCAGGACGACATATCGCGCGTTTCGCCGGCGCTTTACGTGCGCACGCTGCAAGTTATTTGCGAGGACATTTCGACGACGCAGACGCTGCGCAGCCTGACCAAGATGGACCAGCGCGTGGCGGACATGTCCGTGTCGATTCTGAACAAGATCATCTCGGGCGTGTTTGCCAAGGTGCGCCAGGAGTTTTCGAGTGAGTCAGAGTCGCTTAGCCTGCGAGCTTGCTGCATGCCTGAAGAAGCGACCATCTAGCGTGCTGATGGTGCTGGCGATATTCCCGTGCAGCGAGGTGGCGGGAAATTCGCATCGACCCGGCTCTGGATGTCTTTACCGTCGTGCGCCAGTTGACCGGGTGGATCAAGGAGACGCTGATTGCGCACGCGTTGCCGATCCTTGAAGTGAGTGCACACACGTATTCGCGACGCTGCTCGGCGCGGGCTGACACTGGCGTGCGCAGAACTTTATTCAACCCGAAGCAACGCAGCAGATTGGGAGCAACGTGGACGCGATGGTGTCGCGCATCCGCGATACGATGCTAGCCTTCTGGACCGACCTCGGCAACGACATGCTTGTGGGTGTTGAATCTGGAGAACCGATGCTTGGGATCGCGAGCTGACCCCACGCGAACACGACGCACGCTGCAGAATGCGACGCACGATTCGACGACTTGCACGCCGCAGCACATCCTGATTCTCGCGCGCCTGGCGGTGCTGTGGTCCAAGGGCTCTGTCGAATCGGTATTCTCGATGTACTCTGAGCGCATCTTGTCGACGAGCACGCGCGGGTCGATGGACTCGTACTACGCGCCGTCGCATGGGTCGTCGGCGTCGGCTTCGACCGTGGGCCAGCGCGACCGTGCGCGTGCGACGCCAACGATCGCCCCCGAGACGGACCTCATGGCCAAGGCGCAGGACACGGCCGCCGCGTACCGGGTCACGGCGCAGCGGCTGCTGACGCGGTACGCTGAACTCTGCGTCGCGGGCATCACGTGCCGCATCCACGAGTACGCCGCCGGGCTCGAGCAGATCTCGGACGGCGGCGCGGCGCAGCAGGTGCAGCAGGTGTCCCAGGTCTGGATCGACCTTGCTGCGCTGTTCGAGAGCGTGCAAGCGGACCTGCGGCGCAGCATCGACGAGGATCCGGCGCTCGACCCGCGGCGTCGCTCGAGTGAGCCAGCGCAACGGATCGCAGATGCGGTTGATGCCGTGCGCCAGTGTCGGCTGACCGATGCATGCACGCAGTGGACGGGCTCAAGCGCAACAAGAGCATCACGCCGGGCATGCGTCCGTCGGGGTCGGCCATGATGGGCAGCGGCTCCAACAGCGCGCTGGCGGCGGGCGGCGGAGGCAGCGCCAGCGCGCTTGCGCGGCACGCCACGATGAGGCACGGGCCGACGGGATCGGGCATGCTTGCGCAGGGCACGGGCAGCGGCGGCGGCAGCACGGGCACGAGCACGCCGTCGGGGCTGTCGCTGCGGCCCGCCGGCGCGTCGGGGATGCGCTACTCGCCGTCGTCGCAGCTCGGCCCGCATGCCGCTGCTCAGCGGCTGGCGCCCGAGCGCTTCGACTCGCTGCTCAACGACATTGACAAGCTCTTTGAGGAGCGCATCGAGTACCTGCCTGCGCTCGTCGACCTCAACCGCGCGGCCGTGCTCAATGTGATTGCCAAGATGGCCATCAAGGTGCGTGCCTGCGTGCCCCACCCCACTCCGCCCTGCCCCTGGCTGCGATGGACCCTGGCCCAGCCCGACCCTGGCCCCACACTCCGCGGGGGGCGGAGAAGCTGTCACGCGGCGGAGCGACACTGTGCGACCGGACAGCCCCCCGTCAGCTGACACTTGTGGTTGCCAGTGCATGATCGAGAGCATCCGCATGATTGTCCTCAACACAACGGCGCTGCAGCAAGTCCAGGTCGACGCGGCGTTTATTCGCGCGCAGTTTGCGACGTATGTCACGGACGAGCGGCTGCTTGCCTCGCTTCTCGACACGAGCATGCACAGCGCGCAGCAGCGCTGTGTCGACCCGCTGGCACTCCTTGACAGCCTGGTGCGTGGGGGGTTATTGTTTGTGTGTGGCGGCGGCGGCGGAGGCAGCGGCGGCGGAGGCAGCGGCCTGTCGCACAGGCCCAGATCGCGCCGGCTTGATGCGCCGCCGTGTGGGAGGGAGTGCGTGTGAAGCAGCTGGCGGGGGCTGACGCTTGCGGCGCAGACGGTCGACCGCATCGTCAGCGTGTTTGCGAGGTGACAGGCGGCGGCAGAGCGGGCGGAGCGAGGTTGGAGCGAGTAAAGGCGACGGCTGCTGCCAAGGCCGCCCGCGCACCTGCGTCCCCGCGTCCCACGAGCCCGCTGCGGCTCGGGAGAGGGGGCGCTGCGTGCCCTTACAGCTGTCTGCCCGGGCCCAGAGCGCTCGCATCGGCGAGCGCGGCCCGCAGGCACGGCGGCCGGGTTGGCATGCGCATGATCTCCGCCCGCCCGCTTTCCTCAGATCTGAAGCATGGCTGGGCCCCGGCACGGCGACAACTCTGCGCTGCTGCAGGCGTCGCTGCAGAAGCGGGGCGGAGTGGTCCGCGCCCGCGGGGCAGATGAGGGCGCCAGCCGCACGGCGGCCGACGCGGCCGCAACGGGCAAGCCGGCGCCGTGCGCGGCGCCGGCCGTTGTGTCGACGCCGAGCACGCTGCACCTCGTCTGCGCTGCTGCATTTGTGTGCCTGCTGCTGTGCCTGATGGTGCTGCCAACGCTGGTGGCCATGAGCGCGCTGTGGACGCCGTGGCTCCGGCTGCCCGTGTGCGCCTACCTGGCGTGGGCGCTCTACGACCTGCCCGGCGCATCGTCCGGCGCGTGGCGCGGCAACGGCGCCGTGCGCGACTGGCTGCTCGGCTGGCCGCTCTGGGAGCCGTTCCGTGCCTACTTTCCTGCCAGGCTGGTTGTCACGGCGCCGGTCGATCCTAATCGCAACTACATCCTCGGCTTCCATCCGCACGGTGCGTGCTTCTGGCTCGGCTACCCGAGGGGAGGGGTGTCTCTCTCCGCCACGGGGTGGTCTAGACCATCCCATCGCCGCCAGACGCTGCTCCCTCCCTTGTCGTACCAGCCTCGGCCTCGTGCGTCTACCGAAAGTGCTTCACACGCACACGGGTCTGCCTGGCAGCATTCCATCGAAAGCCAGCGTGATCTCTCTCTCTCTCTCTCGTGATCTGTGACGGCAACTCCTCAACCCCGCTCTTCCGCCGCCAATCGATGATGTCCTGGCGGGAGGCCTCATCGGTGGCGGTGGCGGCCGCACCTGTGCCCGACACTCCGCTTCCTCCGCCTGGATGCTGACAAACTGTGACGATGCTCGGACTCGTCCGCAACGTTCTGATCGCGCGACATTATCGATGCCCAACGTTTATGCCAATGCGACTCGCCAAACAAACGATCGACCAATCTATCATCCATCCATCCAACGATCCATCCATCCGTCTATCCAATCAACCAATCAACCAACAAACCAACAAACCAACAAACCATCCAACCAACCAACCAACCATCCGTCCATCCATCCATCCAAACCAAACCAATGACTCTCTGCTTCCGACACGTTGATGCCGTCCGCGGCGGCCCCACGCAGGCGTCTACTGCATCTCGCTGCTGGCCAACATCATCCTCAACCCGTCCTTCACGTCGACGATTGGGCTACGCCCGCGCATCGCGACGCTGCCGATCAACTTTGTGCTTCCCGTCTGGCGCGACGTGATCACGCACCTGGGCGTCGTGTCGTGCGACCGCGTGTCTCTGCGTCGCGGGCTGGCATGCGCGAGCGCCGGGACGTGTCTTGTAATTGCGGTGGGCGGCAGCGAAGAGTTTTGTAGCATGGATCCCGGTGCGTGTCTGAGTTCTCGTCCCGCCCCCCCCCCGCCCGCCGCTCGCGTGCGTGCGAGATAGGGTCGGACAAGATGTTGGCGGACGCAACGAGGTGCTGACACAATGTGCCGCACTCTGTCCACCCGACAACTAAAACGACAACGACAACAACAACAACAACAACAACAAGGCACAATGGATCTTGTGCTTGAGAAGCGCAAGGGATTTGTGCGCCTGGCGCTGACGACCGGCGCATCCCTGCTCCCCGTGATCGGGTTCGGCGAGAACGAGCTGTACGAGCGGCTGCGCCATCCGCTGTTTGATCCGCTGCACAAGGCGGCGTATTACACTGCGCGTATGGCCGCGCCGCTGTTTGTTGGACGGTTCATGACGCCGATTCCGTTCCGCACGCCGCTGACAACCGTCTGTAAGTCTGATGCTGCTCTTGCTGCTGCCTGCTCTCCTCTGGCGTGCAAAGAGACCTAAGCGTGCGCGCGTGGCGGATGAGCTGACGATGAATTCTATGCTTTTGGTGATGTGTGCGTGGGGGGGTGGCTTCGGGGGTTGGCGATGTCCGGCTTGGATCTCGCGTTCAGTCGGCCCGCCAATCTACGTCGACAAGGTCGAGACGCCCACGTGCGAGCAAGTGGATGCGCTGCACAAGCAGTACCTCGCAGCGCTGCAGCGCCTGTACGATCAGCACAAGGACGAGTTCCACGCACACCGCCGCCAAGAGATGCGCTTTGTGGCTTGAGCGAAAATGCTAGAGGCGTTGCAAGCGAGTGTTTTGGCGGAGGGGAAGCGGAGAGGGGGGCTCTTGTCCGGCGCAAGGCATAAACATCGCATTTCAGCCATCTGGCTTGCGGGGGCGTGCACTTGAGAGGCGAGGACTTGGATCGCGTGCGTCGAATGCTGTTCATCCACGGCTGCGGCGGGCATGCTCGGAATCGAGGGCGGCCGGCGGCGTAGGGCATGGAAGCGCGTGGAGGCAAGGTGCGCCTCCCCCGCGGCCGGCACGGGGATGCACGCGCGCGCAGGGGTGGGCCCAGAAGCCGTGGGGCATGAGATCCGTCGTGGAGCGGGGCCGGCTCGTCCCGTTTGACGAGTGGATGGGCGGAGGCATCGCGGTGTCCCATTCGAAAGCCGAGTTTCCCCCGCCTCGCGACTTTCGCGTGCGTTAGGTGCCTGGCTTGAGCCCTCTTCTGGCGCTGCTGCTGCTCTCGTCCTGCCTGCTAGGCAGGTGAAGGCGGATGAGACTGCCTGTCGATGCTGCTCGCAGCCTGCTGCCTGCCGCCCCTAGGCTGCTCCGATGTCCATGAGTTCGCAAGCCGGCTCATGATGGACTCGAGTCTTTGTGAGATGGCTGCAAGCCATGGAGCACTTGCAGCACCGGCTGCGAGAGAATTGAGCACTATGATCGGGCATGCCTCAGTAGCTGACATGTGCGGGTCGCATCCTGTGTGTCGTACATCGCAGAGGCAGACACTGAACGCACACGGACCAGCAGGGTTGAGGCACGCAGCAGCAGCGACCCCCCCCCCCAAGAGACACACGCACGGCCGCCGCACCTGCATTCGCGAGACAAGCCCGCAGAGTCATCACTACAAGCGCTCGCACGTCAGCACCGCTTGACGGCATCATGGAGCTCGACATGCACGACCTGGTCAAGTCGGACGCGGGTCTGTTCGGAGGCGTGGATGACGACGCGTGGAGCGACACCGCCGGCCGCGGGATGCCCCGCGCGGGCGACAGCAGCAGCACGCCCACCGTGCGCCTGGCGCACACCGAGCAGGCGCTCGCGCGCAAGGCCGACGCGGCCGCGATGCCTCCCGCCGCCGCGCAGGCGTTTGGGCTGCACTCGCCCATCTCGCCGCCGATTGTCGCCCACCCGCTGCCAAAGGCCGACGCGCTGCGCCAAGGCCAGGCACCCGGCGCCGTGACGCTGCAGCACCGGCAGCCGTCGCAGGACTTGTTGCACCAGCTGGGCCCGCAGCACCTGCAGCACCCGCCCGTGCTGCCGTTCTCGGCACCCGTGTTACTTGGGATGCCGCTCACATTGACGTCGCCGCCAACGTCGCCGCCGGTGGGACACACGGAGATCGCGGGTGGTGGTGGCGGACTCTCGCTTCGCGCGAATGTGCCTGGTGCAGTTGGACCGCCCTCTGCATCGACGCCCGCGAGCGCCGGATCCACAGTCTCGGCTGCGGCAGCAGCGGCAGCGGCAGCGGCGGCAGCAGCGGCGGCGCAGAACGAGTACGAGCTTTTGGTGGCCGCATCCATGACGGGCATGGTGCATCCGCAAGCGAGGCTGCCCGCGGCCATGTCGCCGCACGAGATGCAGCTGCTGCGGCAGACGCTTGCGATTGAGTCTCTGCGAAGGGCGTCGGCGCAGACGCAGGGATCGCCGCTCTTTGATCAGGCGCAAGCGCAGGCACAAGCGCAGGCGATGCAAGCCATGATGGGCGTCGCGTCCTCGTCGCCCGTGCAGCTCAGTGATCTGGTGGGCGTGGCGTCACCCATCCATCCGCATCTGCTGCAGAAGCAGAGGCCACAGCAACACACACCACAGCAGCAGCAGCAGCAGCAACAGCAAAAACAGCAGCAACAGCAGCCAGGATCGACGACTGCGGACAAGCCCACGACAACGCCTGTGCCTCAAATGACAGTTTCGGCGGCGGCAGCGGCAGCGGCAGCGGCCGCGGCGGCGGCGGCGGCGGCGCGGAACAGCGCCGGCGGGCTCTTATCGCCGTCATCGCGGGCGGCGGCGGGCGGATCTGACGGCGCTGTGCACGCCGCGATGCGCAAGGACGGCACGGCGACGGCATTGGCGACGCTCGCGGTGCAGCAGGGAGGCATGCGGGTCGGCAATGGGCCCATGTCTGCCGTCTCCGGCCCGACAAGCGCGACCTTGTCTCTGAGCCCAACGACGCCATCTGGCGCCGCAGGCCTGGAGACGTCTCCCGGCGGTGGCGGCGGAGGCAGCGGAGTGTACGTATGCCGGCACGTGGGATGCCAAAAGGCGTTCCCGACCCATCTCAAGCTCAAGTCGCATATCAAGTCGCACAATCCAAAGAACTTCCACTGCTACGAGTGCAATGCGTCGTTCAACCGGTCGCACGACCTCAAGCGGCATCAGACGTCGCTGCACTCTGTCAGCCGGCCGTTCCGGTGCTCGCGATGCAGCAAGACGTTTGCTCGCATGGTAAGCTCGCATCGTTGCGGATGAATGCGCCGAGTGTGTGTGTGTGTGGGCCACTGGTGGGAAAGCAGACGCAGACGGCGGCGGCTGACGCATCTCGGGCTGCGGGCGGCAGGATGCGCTGAAGCGGCACACGACTCGGATCACCAGCCCGTGCTACGACCCTGCGGCCGAGTACATGCAGCAGCAGGCGGACCCGGGCTTCGAGTACGGCGGGCTGCCCTTGGGGGGGGGGGGGGGGGCGA
>JADGIZ010000547.1:0-11986 GCA_027604665.1 Polyrhizophydium stewartii
CCCGCAGCCCGCCCAGCGTCGTCGCCCTCGGCGCTGCTCGGCCACCACGCAGCCGCTCTCTCGGCTGTCGAGGGCCACGCCACCTCCACCTCGGACCCCATCACCCCGATCTTCCACATGTCCGACGACGAGGATCCTCTCATGCACGTCCCGCCCGCGCGCCGCAACCACCTGGACCTGCCCAGCACCTCCCACCTCCCCCGCGCGCTCTCGGCACTCGATCCCGACGACGACCTCGCCGCCGCCGCCTCCGCCCCGTCGGCTTCCTCGCGGAGATCCATGAAGCACGGCGCCCCCTCGTTCAGCAGCCTGCTCTCGGACGCCTCGTCCCTCGACCCCGTCACGCCCGCCAAGCGCGCCCACAACAACCAGCTCTATCGCCTCGGCCAGGCCCACTCGCACGACGCCACCACCTCGGACTCGCTCCTCGAGGGCATTGGCACCACCAACAGCCTCGCTGGCTCGCACAGCATGCACACAACGCCGGACGACTCTGCTCTCAATCCGTGGCTCCAGCACCTGCACAACACCCGCATGGCAAAGCTCATGCCAGCCGACTCGGCGGACGCTGCCCCGGGCGCGGATGACACCGCTGCCGCCGCCGCCAAGCCGCTCGGCCCGCGCGAGCGCACCCACAAGTTCTTGATGCTCGAGGATCTCACCGAGGGCATGCGGCACCCATGCGTCCTGGACCTCAAGATGGGCACGCGCCAGCACGGCGTCCACGCCTCCCAGGAGAAGCGCATGTCTCAGGAGCGCAAGTGCGAGCGTAGCACCAGCAAGCGCCTCGGCGTCCGCATCGGCGGCATGCAGGTGAGGCATGCCGCAATCTGCCTCGCGAATTCACGCACCCCCGTGTCTCTGCGCCTCAAACTCCTGCGGGAACACGTCTCATCCGCACGGCCCCTTACTGACCCCCTCGCCCTTGCTCCAGGTCTACAAGCATCAGACCCACTCGTACTTTTATCTCGACAAGTATGTCGGCCGCCAGATCAACGTCAGCAACTTCAAACAGAACCTGCTAAGCTACCTCGACAACGGCGACATGTACTTGATCGGCTTTATCCCGCGCATCGTCGAGAAGCTGCGCCAGCTCGCGCAGGTAATTGCCACCATGCCGACCTACCGCTTCTACTCGAGCAGCCTCTTGATCCTCTATGACGGCGACGCGCCAATCGACCCGACCGCGCCGAAGCGCGAGGCCGACATCCGCATGATCGACTTTGCACATTCGGTCACCAACGCAGATGTGATGCGCGCGCGGCCTCGCACGCCCATGCCCGACGTCCCGGGCTCTGCGACCTCGCCACCCTCGGCCGCTACCGGCGAGCTGCCTCCGCTGCCTCCGCTCTCTGCGGTGCCGCCGGCGCTGGCCGTCGCGACCGAAACCCCGACGGCGCCGTCTCCGGCCGCCGCCACGCCCACACTCTCGGCGTTCGCCCCGGCCACGGCGGACGCACTCGGGCTCAAGACCCTGCCTCCAAACGTTGTCGCCTCGGTCGCATCGGCTGCTCCTGACGCGGCGCCGACTTCCGCGGATCCAGCTGATGCGCAGCCGCCCTCGCGCGAGATCGTCTACGTCAACTGCCCGCCGACGACCAAAGGCCCTGACAACGGATATCTGCTCGGCATCCAGACCCTGATTGCCCAGTTTGAAGAGATCCTGCGCGACCTTGGCGACGATCCCAGCGTACTCGATGCCAATGGCCATGTGTCCAAGCAAGCGCTGTCCAAGACGCGGCGCATCAACGCGGAGATTGGTCTTGTGTGATGGGTCAGCCGCATTTGCACCTGGCCGCTCGTGGCAGAAACGGTTCTGCTGTTGTGTGTCACTCGAGCGACAGACGAGTAGTTTGGCCAAAGTCTCCTTTTTGTTGGCGCGTGCTGGCATGCGCTGGAAGCTCTGGCCCAACCTGCAGATGCGTCGGGTTTGATGCGCGCGGCACATGAGCTTTGTGCGGACGTGTATGTGCATGGTGTCGGATGCGCCTCAGTCGCGCGATGCACATATGTGTTTGCGTATGTGCGTGTGTGTGTGTTTGTGTGTGTTTGTGTGTGAGCTCTGTAAGAGAGCGATTTGGTCGGTGCTGGGACACCGCTACTTATATACAGACCCTCGCTCTGCGAGCGGTCCCTTCTTCCACTTCTCCTTCTTTCCCAGCCGACCTTGTCCCCAACTTTCTTGCATCGCCTTCTACGTCACAGCTCTTTTTCCTGCATACACTCCTCCTATTCCTCCCCCCTCCGTTTTTTCCTGCTTTATCATTTGCATCTTTTTGACCTTTCATCGTCTATCTTCGTCATTTATCATCATCATCATTTTCCTATTTTTTCATCATTGCCATCATCATTATCATCATCGACATCACCAATTTTCTTGATGCGTGCGCATGAGAATGTGCACTTTGGCTCCCTCTCTTTTTCCTTTCAATGGATGGGTGTGTGCCATGCACGTGTGCATACACCGGTGGCTCTCGTTTATAGGCTTGCATCTTCTATTTTGACTCCCTTTTCTCCATCTGGAATTTGGGGACATGACACCGCAACACACGCACACACATACACATACACACACACACACACCCTCACCTTCCTCCCTCTCCCGCTCCTTCTCCACCTCTCTCGGCTGCACTTTCATTTCTTGTGGCTCGGCTTTTTGCATGAACCGCCTGTGTTCAAGAAGATGAATATTTTCATCTCTTATCTTATTGAGCGTTTCGGGTGTGAAAGTCGACGCCACGCAGAGATCCCATAACAGTAATCGCCAAGCAATATCCCGCCCACACTCGGCGCATCGCCTTACAGCCATCCCCCAGCCGTTGACAGGCTTGGATTGGCTCCGAGGCGAGTTGTGTCTGGCGGCGGCGTCGGCGACACATTTTCGGTCGCGGTTTGCAACGAAAGCGAGAAGAATAATGAGCCTTCCGCCTGGCGCCGCCCCCGGCGTCGTGCCCGGCGTCGTGCCGGGCGTCGTGCCTGGCGGTGTGCCCGTGATGCCCGGCGTGTCCGGCGTCCCCGGCGTGCCGCTCATGCTGGGCGGCAAGCCCATGCGCGTGCCCCGTGCCCCGCCGCCGACCGAGGTGCGTGATCACGGCCGTGTCGGCTTCGGGCTGCGGTTGAGGGGTGGTGTGTGTGTGTGTGTGTGTGTGCGCAGCACAGTGGTGCGGACCGCTGACGGCTGGCTCGTTGCGTGCTGGGCGTCGGTGTACTCGCTGCGCCTGTCGTGGCGTGTCGTCTCTGCTGTCGTCGTCGTCGTCCTCGCCGCCGTCGTCGACTCGGCTGTCGTCGTCGATATTGGCTGCGGCTGCGGTTGCGCCGCTGTTGGTTGCTGCCTGCTTCTTGCGCTTGCCGCTTCCTTGCTCGCTCGGCGGGAATGCGGCTGCCCAACAGCCCAAGCCGACCCTGTACATTCGCAACTTGCGCGAGATCCGCAACATCAAGGGTGTGTGTGCTGCCGATGCACGGGGGAGGGGGGGGGGAATGCACATGGACGTCAGCCGATGCAAGCACGCATCGACCTCGCGGCTGACGATCGCCAACATATGCCGCCTCCCATGGACGCACGCATGCACCCGTTGTGTGTGTGGGTGGTGGTGGTGTTGCGATTTTACGCAGCCGTCAAGACCGCACTGACGGCCATCTTCTCCAAGTACGGCGAGATCCTGGACATCAAGGTCAAGCGCAACGTCAAGCACCGCGGCCAGGCGTTTGTTGCCTTTGCGGACGTGGACTCTGCCACGCGGGCCAAGGCCGAGGTGCACGGGTTCCCGCTGTTTTCGATGCCGATGGATATCCAGTATGCCCGTGAGCAGTCGTTTGCGAATTCAGAGGTGGACGGCACGATTGAGGAGCACAAGCAGCGGCGGGAGGAGCTCAAGGGTGCGTGTGTGTGTGTGTGTGTGATTGGCAGGCTCGTTGGTGGCTTTGGTTGTGTCGATGTGGTGCGGCGGGGGATTGTGTGTGGGGTGGGCTGACATGAGCCTCGATTCGGCGCGATACGCCAGCCCAGCGCATGGCCAGCAAGGCCGAGGACTCGGGCCGCAAGAAGCGCAAGGGTGCGTCGTGCTCGCTGTTGGAGTGGCGTCGGTATGCTGCTGACCATGGCAACGACTGGGCAGTTGCGGTCGAGGAGGCCCTGCCGCCCAACAACATTCTGTTTGTGCAGAGCCTGCCCGAGGACGTGACCGAGGAGGCCATCACGGCGCTGTTCCGCCCGTGCGTGGCTCTCTCTTTCTCTTGCGGATGCTTGTTTGCATGTGCATGCTTGCGAGTCTGGCTGACGGTGGCGTGCCGCGATTCAGCTTCATGGGATTCAAGGAGGTCCGTCTGGTCCCGAACCGCAGCGACATTGGTGAGTGCGGCCGCCGCGCTGCGCAGACAAAGACGACTCGCTGGATGGCTGACGCCCCGCGGCCCTGCAGCGTTTGTCGAGTACGAGAACGAGATTGCGGCGTCGATTGCCAAGCAGGCGCTGCACTGCTTCCGCATGGGCCAGGACAAGGACGAGATCCGTGTCACGTTTGCAAAGAAATGAAGGCGGGATGGCGTGCTGCTGCGGGCGTCTGATGCGGCGTCGGCCGGGCCAATGCCGCGGCCGCGGCCGAAGCGGCGCAGCAGCGCGGGCGCCGACGGACGAAACCTCCGGCCCAATCGGAAGCCGCCGAGCGTCTCGGCCGACGCCGCCCTTGCGACGCTTCCGATGTTGGCAAGGCGTGCGGAAAAACGTGATTTTTCCGCGTCTCTGGCCATAAAAGGCGGGCTCGGCCGCCACCCGTCGGCCGACAGCAACCTTCGACGCAACCAACTCCACAACCACCGAGCATGTACTTTTCAGCGAACCCCCACATGGGCAGTATCGTCGAGGTCACGAGCGACTGCTCCGCCGCGCACTTCACCTTCCAGGACGTGCCGTCGTCGCTCGAGTCCGAGTACTGCGAGGACTGCGACGCCGACGCCGACTCGGTCCATGCTCCGCGCAGCGGGCGGATGTCGCTCTCGCTGTCGCTTCCGTTCACGCGCAGCCGCTCACCGACGCCGCTGTCGGCGTCTGGTTCATCGGCGTCGTCCACGACCAGCTCGGGCACGGGCGGCCGCCTGTCGCCGGGGGCGTCGGCCGACGATTCGACCGTGACAAGCTTTGAGAGCGTTGCGAGCGAGACACGGGTGGCGCAGCGTGTGGCGCGGCGACCCAAGTGGGTCGGCAACCTGCTCGGCCGACACTCGGACTGAGAGCTTCCCCCCTCCCCACCGCGAACCAAGCCGCAACTGAACAAGCTCGCACGCGGCGCCACCTGCACAGACACGACCCGCCGGCTGGACCGGAGGGCGGCCCGCCGCCACGACTGGCGCGCGCTCTATCCCCTTATCCCCGCATTTCATTTCATTACAGACGAACCGAGTGCAAGAGGAATGAATATGCTTTCTCTCGCCGTGATTTCACATGCCACGTGATCTGAGCTGCTGATGTGCGACCCACCCGGCCTTGTGCATCTGAAAATCGCGCTTCCGCCATTGCCCAATGTCCCAAGTCGAGCGGCCGACGCCAGTGGATATCGGGGGCAGCACGGGCGACGTCTCGGCTGCCGGCGGCAACAAGGAGGAGCACAATGACGCGACGCTGACGCGCAGGGTGGACCCCCAGCAGCAGCAGCTGGGCCGCAACGCGACCGTGTCCAAGAAGCTCGAGCCGCGAGTGGCGAACCTGTCGCCGCTCGCTGCGCAGGTGCTCACGCGCTCGGCGCCCTCGTCGCCCACGGAGCAGCGCAAGAGCTACCGCAATCTGAGCGGGCTCTCGGGCGCTGGCACCTCGCCCGCGACCGACGCTCCGAGCCGGTCCATGTCGACCGTCGCCGGCGGTGGGTGCTCGCCTTGATCCCTCTCTCGACGGGTCGGGCGACCGGGCGGCAAAAGAGGGGAGGGGGGAGACAGTCCCAGAATGCGGAGTGGCGGGGACGCGAGGTGTGTTGGCCGCTGCGGCGCGCACGGTCGTGTCGGCACGCACGCCCGTCTGCACCATGGCGGGAGGCGCGCAACGCCATCCACGATGGCGGACGCGTCTGTGGATCTGCGTCTCCACACCCGCGCGCAAGGCGCTCGAGAATCGCGCTGACACGCAATGCTGCTGCTGGGCGTCTGATCGAATGCGACTTGTGCCGACCCGCCTGCATGCCCGGCGGACGCTCGGCTGGCCCTCTGACTGGCCGACGGGTTGCGGTCGGCAGGAGAGGAGACTCAGCTCCGCGACAGCTCGCGCGAAGGCAGCATGGACTCGAATCCGCAGCTCTCCAACCAGGTCTCGCGCCAGAACTCCATGGCGTCCGAGCACGGGCGCGAGTCTGGCGGCGGCAGCGCGTTCAACAACACGCGCTTCACGCCGGCGCCCAAGCAGGCCTCGGCCATGGGCTCGACGGCCCACGACAGCGGCAGCGGCAGCGGCAGCGCCAACGGCAGCGGCGCCAACAGCGCGCGCGGCAGCCAGAACCTGCTCGGCAGCACGTGGGGCCTGTCCAACTCGTCCGGCAACATCTTTGACCAGCGATACGTCAAGGAGGCCGAGCAGATGCTGCCGCGCACGGTCACGTCCAAGCAGACGACGCTGCGCGACAAGTGGAGCATCGTCAAGCACCGGCGCATGGCGATGCTCGAGGCCATCATCTACCACATGACCGACCCGGTCCAGGGCATCCAGCAGAAAAAGAAGCACTTTAACCTCGCGCGGTACACGACGGCGTACTCTGGCGGCGACGTCTTTGACTGGCTCGTGGCCAACTGCAAGTTCCTCATCCGCGACGAGGTCATGCGCTTTGGCCAGGACCTCATGGACTACGGTTACCTCTTGTCCGCCGAGTACGGCGAAAAGTTTGAGGCCACAGGCCACATGTATATCGTCCAGCTGCCCTCGCTCTGGCCCACCCGCACCACGGACCCGAGCGACTTTGACTACGCCGTCTACCTCCTCAAGCGCGGGCTGCGCAACAACGTCAAGGACATTCTCAAGTTCTATGAGGAGGAGCGGCTCGACGCGCTGCACAAGTCGCTCGCGACCGTGTGGGCTGACATCGAATCCAAGGTCAACGAGGACACAAAGTGCGTTTCGTGATCGTGACGAGACACCTGGTTGGATGCGGTCACCGGTTGACAGTTTCTCTCTTGATCACAGGATGGAGAGGAACATGAAGTCGGGCGACCGCCGCATGTTCCGCGTGCAAGAGGCGGCGTTTTGGCGCATCCACAAGCCCGCGGTGCGTGGCGATTGTTGGTGGTGTGGGGCGTGTCGGTATCCATCCGGCTGATTCGCTTTGTGCATGCAGAACGGCGTCGTCGTGCGCGTATTCGCCGACGAGTCCAAGGATGCCGAGCACAAGACGGACCGCTACACCGAGACCGAGTTCTGCGTAAGCGTCTTGTGCTGCCGCTCGTCAATCATGACGACATCGCACATTCTGACATCCTGCGCTGCGGCACATGCCCGGCCGCACACTTCCTTTTGCCAGGACGCGCTGATCCCCAGCGAGCAACTCGCCTACCTCGAAAAGAAGCTCGACCAGCTGCAGCTCTCGCTCGTCCAGAACAGGAAAAAGGTCTCGGACGCCGCCAAAAACATCTCGCAGCGCTGCCTGCTTTTCAAGGCCGTCGACCCGCTGCTCAACGACAAGGACAACCCGTGGATCCTCGAAGACGCGAACCTGTGGAACGACACGCGCACGGAGCCGCGCCGCAAGGAGGTCCGCATCTGGTGCTACTCGCTCCGTGACCTGCTCCAAGATCCCCTCGGCGTCAAGTTCTTTGACGAGTTCCTCGCCAAAGAGTTTTCGCAAGAGAACCTGCACTTTTATATGCGCTGCAAGAACCTCGATCTCATCCACTCAAAGACAGAGTACCTGCGCGAGGCCAAGGCTATATACACCCAGTTCATCAAGGTCGGGTCGCCCAACGAGCTCAATATCAACTCCAACACCCGCGCGGCCATCACGACCATCTTTGAGCCCCGCGACGGAAGCGTGCTGTCCATGATCCCGCCGCACACCTTCACCGATGCGTCCGACCACATCTTTGCGCTCATGTCCAAGGACTCGTATGCGCGCTTCTGCAACTCCGAGGTCATCCAGAACATGCTCGCCAAGAAGAAGACGACATGATGTGCGGCTTGATCAAGCGTTTGCGGTGGGCATATGGCCGATGCGCGGACTCGGCCGAGAGTAGCCCAAACTGCTCATAGGCTCTCGTGGCTGTGGCTCGTGCCTCGCCAGTCAGCTCGTCTCACCTCAAACCTGCACCTCATTCTCCATCGTTTCCGTCGCGCGCGCACCCACATGCCATTCTCAACTTCATTTCCCCCTAAAGACGTCTTTCCTTGATATTATCCTGATGATCGCCATCCCAAACCACACCCCTTGCTTTACCCGCGCCAAGAACAGCATCTTCTGCCGACGGAAGTAAAGCTCTGGTCCCCGCATCATATCATTGTGCGACGATGCGAGATGTGAGTTGTTTACTGCCAGGGCATGAGGAACGTCATGCTGGATGACAGATCGAGCTCGGCGTCGGTATGATCCGACGACGCTGCGGCTGCGCGGCCAAAAGAGCTCGTGTAGTCGTTCTTGGGTTGCAAGTTCCGTTGATGCGGCGATAGTGCTGGTGGCGGTTGTTGTGTCGCTGGCAGCTGCGGCGGCGGGCCAAACGACTTGCGGCCCGTCATGGACGAAACCTTGGTTGCGACGACACGCCGAAGAGGCGTCAGATGCGGATGCGCTTGGCCCAGCGAGGCTGGCGGAGACGCGGTTGGATGTGTCGAGGGGATGCTTGGCAAGCTGGTCGGTTCTGCTGCCCGTGCCAGGGCTGCTGGCGCTGCTGCATCGCTCGTAGATGGGATGTCCGTGGACGCTAGACGCGCCATGCTCGTGATGGTGCGCACTGGCGCGCGGATCCTACGAGGAACGGCCGCTGGCGTGCCCGACACAGACAGCACCAGTTCTCCGGGCTTTGAGCGACTTGCTGTGCGGCGTGTGTCAGGTACTGATGCAGAGCCGCGCGTCGCGTCGTTCGGCTGCAACGACGATATCGCGAGTGAGACGGTCGCTGTGCGCGGCTTTGGTAGCGCGCGTGTAAGATGATGTGGTGATTTCGCGTGCGCTTGGCCCGATCGAACTGTGGTTGCTGCGTGCAGAGCGCTCGAACCGACCACCATCATGCCAAGATTCGTTTCCTCAGCTCTCTTCACAGCTTCGGATGCCTGTGCTGCCCCAGCGTCTTGGATTTGAATGGAATTTTGTGCATCTACTTGGTTGCTTGTATTTTGTGCCCGTTTCTTGCGTGTGACGACTCGCTCTCCTGTCTCCTGTGAGCCCAAAATGCGACCGTACGAAGCACCGCGATATACGGAAGCGTTGATGTCTGGCGCTTCGCCCGCGACGCCCATTTGCACCTCGTCGCCATTGACGTTGCAATATGCCGCAAGCCCGCATTTGGGGCACACCGTTCTATGATGCAGCAGCCAACGGTCTGCGTTCAATCCGCAGTCAGCCCTCCTCGAGCCTGCTTCACAGATCAAACTAATCCGCCTTCAGCCTCGTTTTACCAATCGACGCACCGATGCATGGCTGGTGGAACCCGTGTCCGCACGGAATCTGCCGCACAATCTCGCCATAGCCGATCTTGACCAGACACACGCCACAAGCGCCGTCCGTCTCTCCCAGCCTGACGCGCTCCTTGTCCACGGGCCCCTTGATTTTGATCATTGGAAACCCGTTGATGATGTGCAGCGGGATGCTGCCTTGCGCCTGCGGCTTGTCGAGCGTCAAGAGCATCTCGTAATCGGCGTCCGTCAACTCGCGGGTCTCCAGTGATGCAACCAGGTTGGGCGGCAGCATTGTCTGGACGACGCGCTCGGACTGGCGTGGTTTCCCTGTGCGCGTCGTTGTGTATTTGAATGCGTGCTCGCTGTGGTTGCATTGAGTTGTGTGCTTGTTAGTTTACTCTCTGCTCAAGTCGGGCGGCAAGAAGGCTTGCTTGCCTGTGCGCGCCGGCTTTGAAGCATGCGTCGCACAGCACAACGTCCTGCGCCACGACTGCGTTATCATTTCTGCCACGAGACCGCCAGACTGCTTGGTATCACGAACCGTGCACGCCATGCATCTGAGCCCAATAGAATTCGTCGTGCGTCAGCCCAGCTTGACAGACATCTGACTGAATCCTGCACATGGCGGCTTACTTGTGGAGCTTGCCTGTGATTGGGCTCGTCTGGCACTCTCGGCAACGGTGCCCGACGTGGATATGGCTTCTTGCCTCGCGCCGCGCCGCCGCCGCGCAGGCGCCCTCGTTTGCTAGAAAGGTCTTTTTGAGGTCGTCCATGGACCCAAAGTTCTCGCGACACAGCTGGACGGGCGCCAGCCAAATATCAGCCGCCTGGGACCGTGCAACATGCGGAATGCGATCGGTGACTAAGGATTCTGGGATGATCCACGTACAGGGCACTTCATCGAGTCCATGCCGAGCGACTTGTTCTCGTGCTCCATCAGCACTTTCATGCACTTGACGTGGATGCTGTTGCCGCACGAGAAGCGGCAGTGCGCGAGCGGTGAAGGAGGATCCAACAGCTCCTCTTGGCAGATAGGGCACACGTCGTGCGCCTCGATGGGCCGTGGCGACATGGCTGCTCGCGCGCCGCTGCCAGACGCCGATGCCGCCGCCGACCAAGCCGCAGTCTGGCCTTGCTCCGCGTCGCCTGCGTCACTCGTGCCGCGGTCTGATGCTGGACGGTCGACCTTTGGCTGCTGCTCTCCGACCAGAGTCAGCCCTGTGTTCCTGCAAGAATGGGCCTTCCCTCAGCAGTGCCGCGCTCACAAACATGCGCCGCAAACGCAGCATCTCGTTGATCTCGCGCTCGACCAGCGACTTCTGGTATATCATCTCGCTGGCCGGGTCAACGTGGAAGATCTTGAGCATGACCCACAGCTGTGCAGGCCGCTCGGTCAGAGTTTCTGGTTGAAAGCACCCACACTCCGAACCTGCGACTCACAATGTGGACGCAGAGGTCGCCGTCAGAGAGATGCTTGCTGCAGGAGCACGTTTGGCTCTCGCCCAACGCGACCTTGACCTTCTTGACGGAGCTGTGCGTTGTTGACGGCGGTGGTGCCGCGGTCCGCGCAGCGCCTAGCGGGGCAGATGCGCAAGTCTCAACGCCATGCTGCTGAACACCAGAAGCGCCTCGCGCTGCTGCAGCAGTTGCCGGCGTGGCGGCGACGCGGTCTCACCACCGCTGTTATCTGCAGTGCTGTCGGTTATGCCGTCCAAAGCGCGCTCGGCCTCGGCAGCAGCCGCAGCCTGTGGGTCATGAGGCGCTGCCTTGTGGCCCAAGGTTACAGCGTCGTCACTCTCGCGCAGCACAAATGCCATAGGCCCGCACTCCTGCAGGATAAAGAACTGCGAGCGCTGCGCGCGTGCGATGCGCTGGCTGATCTTGTCTGGGCACTTTCGTCTCAGCGCAGTCTGTCGCGACATCAATCCGGCAAGGAAAGAGCGAGTTTATGGATGCTAATCGGATGTCGCGCGCAGGTATGTATGAAGACTGAATATGGGTCTGCCCTGCGCGCTGCATCACCGCTTGCCACGCACTTGCACGCGATTCAGCAGCTGCCCTGCGCCTTCGCTCACATCACGACCAAGCCGCTGCAGCGCCAGCCGCGCGATCGCATCCGTCCACGTCTGCGCCTACACAGCCAATCTTCGTCAGCAATGCCGTCACATACTCAAGCATCTTGTCTGACACCGCCCACCTTGACAGAGTCGCCAAACCACATGCGCATGCGTCGCCGCAAGATCGTGAGCTCGCACACGCGACAGCCCATGGCGTCGTTCTCGTCGCCGCACTCGACCGACGAGATCGCACTCAGCGGCAGAAACTCGATCTGGTCACACCAGGCATCGGCGTCAGCGATCCGTCGCTTGACGTCACGACAGGCGGCAGCCAGGTGCTCGCCTCGGTCAG
>JADGIZ010000548.1:0-11976 GCA_027604665.1 Polyrhizophydium stewartii
CTCGGGCGTCGCGGCTGCTACATACGCCATGCAGCAGACTCAGCTGACAAACGTCCACGACGCCTATAGCAAACACAGGCACACATCGACGGCACAGAATATGTGTTACTCGCGACTCGAGCCTTCATCAAGTATCTGGCGCCGCCATGCCCTTGGCCATTTTGCGTGCAAACCGGTCCTTGCGGTGGTGATCGCCTCCCCCGCGGCCCCGTCCCTGTCCGCGGTTCGCATCGCCGCCGCCACCACGGCCCCCACGGCCACCGCCAGACCCGCCCCTGTTGGCGCCGCCTGCAGCTCCGCCTCGAGGGCGGCCCTGTCCTCCTGGACTGCTGCGGTCGCTCTCGGGAGTGCTCTCGCCGCTTCCTGCGGTCGGCACAAACTCCGAGGCGAGCACGTTCGGCGCCCTGTTGCCACGCCACTCGTACTTTGACAGCACCCGGTCCCTGCGCGGCTGCATCGCGATAAGATCAGAATCAGCACTCGAACAGCATCACTGATGCATGCATGCGTGCGGCATACGTTGCGCTCCAGCATTTTGAACCAGCCCTCGATCTGCTCGTCGCTCATGCCTGTGCGCTCGCGGACCGCAGCGCGCTTGGCCGACTTGCGCTGGGACTGGTCGAACACGCTTGGGTCTGTCGTGTAAAGCGAAACGAGGTACGCCTCGTGCGGTGCCGTGGGATCCGCAGGCGCCGCAGATGGAGCACGCGGCGCCGAGTCGACCATACCCTCGTCCTCGTCTCCGGCATGCAACTCAACCGTCCCCGCAAGCTTGATGTCGGTCGAGTCGTACGTGTCGTCATATCTGCCGCCGGCGCCAGTCAGCACGATGCCTGTAGCAACGGCACGCGCAGATCCTAAACTCACTCGTCGTCCTCATCCTCAAACTGCGTGTCGAGGATGCGCGACTTGGCGGCCTTGAGGAACTCTTGCCTCTCTGCCTCCATGCCACTCGCCCGGCTGCCCGACGAGCAAGGGAGTTTGATTGTCAGCAGCCGCAGGCGCTGCACACGAGATCGCGCAGCACGTACTTGGTCTTGCCAATGCTGATCTTGGACCGGTCGACCTGGTTGCCTCGCGCAAACACGTCAAACTCGTCTCCGTCGAAAACATTGCGGCGCGACGCAAGAACCTGCTCGAACGCGGGCGGCGGCGTGCGCGGCGCGGGCGTGTCCTGAGTCGCGACAGGTGTTTCCTCGCCAGATGTGAGCAGGATCGAGTCTTGGCGCGACACTGGCACCACGGCGAGCGAGTGCGTGCGAGCCGGCAGCGACGGTGCAAACGGCGGTGCAGATCTGCCAAGCACATCAGCGCGTGAGGATGATCCCACACAAATCAAGACTTGCGAACAGGAGCATACCTCGGCAGCGAGCGATCGAGACGCTTGATGTGGTCGGGCAGGTCGTCCTCGAGAATCTTCATAATCACGAGCTCGTGGTCGTCGCCCATCGCAACGAGACATGCCTCGATGAAGCCGTCGCCGAGATCCGGGAACAAATCGTGTACATGGGAAATCAGGATCGTGCGCTTGACGTACTCTTCGTTGGCCTCCTGCACGAGCCGCAGCCAGTAGCGCGACATAGCGGCGATCAGCACATCAAGTCACAATGCTGTTGTGGACACAGCAACGCCCACCTCGTTGTGGCCGGACGAAGCAGAGTAGTTCTGGATTCGGCCTCCCGTTACAACTGCGACCTCGTTTTCGTCGATCTGGCGCTCAATCCACGCCTGCTCCTGCTTGTGGCGCGAGATGACACGGCGTGTCTCGGCGTTGCCGCTGAACACGAGCAGCTGCTCGAGCGACATGATGACGTATTCCATGCGCGCATGGTCTGGGCCACTCTCTTCTTGCTCCGTGGCATCCAGTTGAGCAAGAAGCGGGTCGTCCAGTTGGGGACCCGACGCCGCACCGGCATGCTCCTTTTGGAGGTCAATCAGCGCGCGCAGCTCATCGGCGATGCTGTACTCGATCTCATAGTCGAGCAAGAGTGGCGCGTCGCGCAGATACGTCGCCGGGCCGTCGATAGCCGAGAGCTCGAGCATTCCGAGCGCCAGATCGCATAAGCCGGCCTCAAAGCGCTCAAAGTCGGCGGGCGACGATATGACGCTGGCTCTCGCCGGCTCGATAAACTCGACGGTAATCAGACGATGCAGGAGCGACAGGATGCTGCGCTTTAACCGACGCGCCAGTCGCGCTGTGGGGTTGCGCTCGCCGTCACCGCCAGCGTCCGCGAACACAGCGAGAACGTCGGGGGCTGCCGTGGACTGTGGGCCGGTTGCCGTCGTGAAGGCGACAAAGTACATGGACGCCAGATCTTGCACGCCAGCCAGCGCCTGCAGCAGCCGTGGGTGGCCCAGCACCGCGTGGGCGACGGCAGAGCCTCCTGCGCAGACGACAGCCTCGAGTGTGGTCATGAGATCAAAGAGGAACGCAAGCTCGTCATGGGCCTCCTCCTCGGCGATGTTGACGCCACTGCCCCCGGTATTGCCGCCGCCCGCGCCGGGATCGTGGCCGGCGCCTTTGCCCTTGCCCTTGCCTGCGTCTGCAGAGGCCGCCTTGCCCTTGCCCTTCCCCTTGCCGCCGGCCGCCGCAGAGGATGCCTTCTGGCGCCGGCGTTGGATGCCGTTGATCTCGCCGAGAACATAATCGAGCGCCGACGACAGCTCGTCAAGCAGCCCCGGTGCAAGCACAAACAGGTGCTCGAGGAGCGGCCGCATCACAGAGGCGTTGGCCAGGGCAAACAGCCGGCAGGCCTCGACGATGCGCGGGCACTCGAGCAGCCCGGTGGCCGTGCACGCCGCCAGCCATGCCTCGTCGGTCCACTCGCGCTCGGCGTCTCCGCCGGGGAGCGTGCGGGCCACGAGCGGTGCGCCGTCGGGCGTCTCGCCGGCGTCGGATGCGATCGACGGCGGGGTCAGCAGCCGCACGGCGAGCCGGAACATGAGCTGCTCGAGCACATGCTCCTCCTCGAACAGCGGGTCGCTGGCGGCGTTGGCGTCCGTGACGTGCCCGTGCTTCTCGGCGAGGCGGCGCACGAGCGCCGTGCGCTTGTCAAGATACGAGTCGACAAAGGCAACCAGGCTGCTGCGAGTCGGTGCGGGCGGCTCCTCCTGCTCCCGGCGGGCTTCGCCGTCGCCGTCGCCGTCGCCGTCGCCGACGCCGGGCCTGCACCACAGCACAGTACTCCAGAAGGTTGTGTGGTCGAGGTCGAGCAACCGCGCAACGTCGGCGGCCGCCGCGGCGAGGAGCTGCCGGCGCAGGCCTGTGAGCTCGTCATCCGGGTCTGCGCTCGCGGCGTACGCGCCGGTGTGTGCGGGCATGCCGTCGTGGGAGTCCGGGCCCACGGGCGGCTCGACGTAGCCGACGAATGCGACCGTCTGGGCTGCGGCAGGCTCGATCGCTGCCATGTGTGAGGAGAAGCTGGAATATCGAGTGAGTCGATCGCTTCATTCTTTCGAGATGGCAGAGCTGCCTCGGCGCGCCGAACTCAGCGCTCGGCGTCGCGCTGGCGGTTACGCAGCCAGTTCGAGACTGGGGTGTTGCCGTGCCGCGTTGCCTGGCCCTGCATGACCGACCAGCTCACCGCGCGCGGGCCGTGCTCGTGCAGATACTTGATGACCTCGACGTTGCACCGCTGCGCCGCGAGCACGTATGCGCGATGCGGGAAACGCAGGCCCATCTTGGCAAGATAGAGCACAACATCGCTGTGGCCGTATGTTGCCGCCTTGATGAGCGTGTCGGTCGTGGGCTCGCAGTGCTTGTTCTCAATGATCCAGCTCACGACAGCCAGACGCCCGCTGATCGCGGCCTTGTTGAGGTTCTTGAGCGTCAGCGGGAGCCGCGTGGTCTCGTGCATCCATATCACGGCGTCGAGCTTGCCGCTGGCGACCACTTTGTCAAAAGCCATGCGGCCGAGGGTGGCACCGAGCCGCTCATGGATCCACTTGAGCGCCGCGAGGTTCCCAAAGTCGGCTGCCTGGAAAGCAACGTGATGGTTGTACGTGCCACCGCACTCGGAGTGCAAGAACTCGAGCATGCGCCCCGACGCCCACGGCGCCGCAACAAGCAGCGGATTCTCCAGCCGCATGCCGCGCTCGAGCAGCAGCAGCCGCGCAATCTCGATCGAGTCGGCCTTGATGGCCTCGTGGACAAACATCAGCGGCCAGACCTCCCGAGGCATACCGATGTGCAGCTTGCGAACAGCGCCTTCGTGCCGGGCTCGGATAGCTTGCACAATCTGGTCGATGGCCTGGCTCTTCTTGTTGGTGATGGGAAACAGGTCCAGAAACAGATCCGCGTTGGCTGCCGCGGCGAGGATCGCAAACACGCTGTTGTGGCCGTGAATGTGAATGTCCGGCAGGATGCTCGCCAGGATCTCCCGGCGACCGAGTCGCGCTGCATAGTCGTAGTCCTCGAACCCCCATGGGAGGCGCGAGATGGGGACATCCGAGGCCGCAAGCACGTCGAGTCTGTTGGCCGCCACGATGCCCCGCATCGTGATGTAACCGTACTTGGAGTTCATGATCTGAATCGCCAGTGCCGTCCTGCCGCCCATGCACGCCGCAACGAATGGCGAGTCGCCAGCGCCGGCGCCTCTGAACATGGAAGCCTCGCGAAACAGCGGCTCGTCGCCGACGCCGGCAGCCGCCGTGGCCACCCAGTTGGCCTGGGCCGGGGCGTTGCGCCAGTTGGGGAACTTGCTCTTTGCAAACGCCATCAGCCGCCCGAGCGCCGAGGGGCAGCTGATGCAGAGGTTGATAAGGCGCTGGTTGATGTCGGCGTTGTAGTTGGACGGATCGAGTATCGACATCGCGGTGCTGCCGTTGATGTTCACGCCAGCCCCAAGCGCCAGCCACATGCGGCCTTTGTGGACGAAGAGCAGCTCAGAGTCGAGCGGTATGGCCGGCATGCGAGGAACCAGGTGGATATGGTTCTCGATGAAGCAGTCGATCCACATGAGCGACGCCATCTCGGCGGTCATTGGGAGCGGCAGACAGCCATACTCGAGCATGGTGAAGGGGCCGGCCATGCCCACAATCATCCGCAGGATCTCAAGGGGAAGGCGGTCGAGCATGTCGCCGAGGCTCGCGCAGCCGATGAACCTGGGCGACGCAGCGGGCCTGCGCGCGGCGTGCCGAGCCACGTTGGCCGCGTGCTGCGGTGGCGTGGCGAGGGGGCTCGCCGGCCCACCGGGCTCGGACGGCTCGCTCGCCCCAGGCCCCTGCAGCCTCTGGGACATGGTGGGCAGGATGCTGTTGGTCACGCCCAGGGTCGTGTTGTTGGCGTCGCCCTCAGGAACCCAGCTGCCGAGGCGGCCCCGAACGGCGGAACGTGTGCGAGCAGGAGGCAGAGTTTACGGCGGGGTGCGTCGTGTTGGAGAAAGAGGAGGTTGGGAGAGACGTTTACAAAAAGTACGGGGTCGCCTGCTTCGTCGGGATCACCCGCTGGCTGTCCGGGACAGCGCTGAAGATCTTGAACGACGACTCGTCAATGTCGAGCGACTCGTTGACGGACATGATGGACGCGACGTTGCCGGAGCGATAGCAGTAGTTGGGTGCCGACCACACGGTCACGAGGTTCTCGTCCGGGAACATGTACTTGTATCCCTCGTGCACCAGCTGGTGCGCGCGGGCAATCAGCTTTAGGCTGTTGATGTGGCAGAACTGGCTCGCAGCAGCATGTCAGCCCGACAGAGACAGGCGGTGTGCAGCGCCGGACAGAACGCACCTCGGTGGTGACCTTGCGGCCAAAGAGCCATCCAGCGCCGCGCGGGCTGACGGCCCACGTGTCGACTTCCTCGGGGTCTGACCACATGAGGTCTGCGCATGTGTGGCCGAGTCAGCGCACAGCGCCGTCGCTGGCGACGTTGACATGCGAGCGCACCGCAGAAGGCGCCTTCGTGCGGGATCTCCTGCGAGCGCTGGATCGTGCGGATCTGGTCGAGCGTGCTGATGTCGGGCGAGAGGCCGCCGTGGACGCACAGCACGCGGCCGTCGATGATCTGCGGCAACGTCACCAAGTCGGCTGCAGTCAGCGGCGCTGATTCGAAAGAGCATCCTTGAACAAAAGCCAGCAGCGCACCGCAGCGAGCGTGAGATAGTCGAAGACAGAGCAGCAGTACTTCCAGACATTGCCGTTGCCGTACTTTGTCTGGCACTCGTCTGGCAGCGGCACTCTGCGGGTCAGCGGGAATATGGGCGCAGGGGATCGAGTTTGGCGACCGCCGCACCGTAGAAGCCGTAGACCTGCGTGATCTGACGGCTCTCGTGGTTGCCGCGCAGCAGCGTGATCTTATCCGGGTACCTGGCCTTGAGCACCATGAGCAGCGTGAACGTCTCGAGGCTGTAGTACCCGCGGTCGACAAAGTCGCCCATGAAGATGTAGCTCGTCGAGGGCACCTCGCCGCCGACTCGGAAGAGCTCGAGCAGGTCATAGAACTGGCCGTGAATGTCGCCGCACACGGTGACGGGCGCCGACACGGGCTGGATGTTGGACTCTTCGATCAGGAGCTCCTTGACCTGGCGGGACGGGCCGAGGCGTCGGCGGCAGGAGGGCCGGGGGACAGGCGAGGACGGGCTCGCATGAGCTCCGCGCTGCGCACACTCCAATATGCGCAGCGGCTGCGGGACGTCGACGCACCATGTCGCACAGGCGCTTGATGTCGGGCTCGGGCAGGTACTGGCACTCCCGCACCATCTCGAGCCACTCGTCGGGACCTGGCGATGCCGCACAAGCAGGGGTCAGCCGTCCGTCGCCGTCGCCTTGGCCGAAGCGGGTCGTCGCTGGCAACAGCGGGCCAAAGCGGCGCGGCGGCGCGCGGGCACCGCTCCGCACGGCAGGCGACGACACAGCGGGCGCAGTCCATGCCGAGCCCCGGCCCGCCGGTGCGGGCGACCCTGGCGCGTGCAGGCGCGGCGCCTGCGGCAGGCGGCCCGCCCACCAGCCATGACCGCAATCTCTGGGGCGAGTTGCGCGACGCGGCGCCGACACGGAAACGGGCGACCCTGCGGACGAGCTCGTGCCCGCTTCTCTCCCGCCGCGCGCTCGCCATGGGGCTCAAGCGCAAGCGGCAGTTTGTCAAGGAGGTGCGCAGCCTCATGTACGGCTTCGGCGACGTGCCGAACCCGCTGCCCGAGTCGGTCGAGCTCGTCGACGAGCTGCTCGAGTGGTACATGATTGACCTGGTGAGCCGACCTCTCGCATCGACTCTGCCGTCGCTGTCGCCACGGCCGACGCTGCCGCCTGCACCGGATGCACCCGCCAAGCTGACACACGCCGCCCGCGCGCAGTGCGAGCGTTCCCTCAAGAAGGCGACGGGCAAGCTCAAGACCTCGGACTTTCTCGGCGCGCTGGCCAAGGACCCCAAGAAGCTGGCGAGAGCGCACGAGCTGCTCAAGCTCGACAAGGAGCTCCGGCAGGCCCGCGCTGCCTTTGACGTCCAGGAGATTGCGGGCGTGACGATGCGTGCGCCGCGGGCGGCGGATCGCATGTGAGGCCGGGCCGCGGGCTCGCGGGCGGTTGTGCGCCATCAGCTTTCCGACGTGAATGTATTGGTTCAATCGCACCCCAACCTTCCCAACATCCTCCTTCCTGCGAGCCAGCCGCGTCGCACCCAGACAGCACGGGCGGCGAGCGAGTGCTGCCGCAGTCCACACACGGCATGCAAGCCGTTCACCCTCGCAGCGCCTTGAGCTCGCGCTCGATCGAGATGTTGCGCTCCTTGAGTGCCTCGATGAACTCGTGCTGCTCCTCAACCATTTTGGTCATCTCGAGATGGTCCGCCTCGCCAAACCGGATCAGATCCTGCGCCTCCTCGAGCTTCTTCTTGAGCATCTCAATTTGATGCTGATGCTCCTGCACAACCACCTCGAGCTCCCTGTTCTGCTGCGCGAGCCGCGCAACATCGCTCGCGCCGGCTGCACTCGCACCGTGAGCGGCGCCGCCTGCAGCGAAATCAAGCTTGGGGAACTCGGCTTTGAAGATGATATTGTGCTCCTTCTCGTACTCGGAAATCTTGCTGCGCGTCGAAACCTCCTTGGTCGACGCCTTGATTGAGGCAATAAACTCCTCGAGCTTGGCAATGCGGTCGTCGCGCTTGTCAATCTCCTCGATATGCTTCTGGATGAACGCGCGGTCGCTGAGCTGGCGGTTGAGCACGCCACCCCGGCCCGGCTTGCCCGCGGCAGCCGGAGCCATGGAGACGGGCAAGCGCGACGAGCGGCCGGTGCGCGGATCAAACACCATGCTGGCGCGTGCCACGGGGTCGGCGGGCGGCAGCAGGCCAGAGGAGAGCATCACGGAGCTGCGGTTTCCACCCTGCATTTCCGACAAGCGTCAGCCGCATCGCCACGCACGACTCGGCGCGATGCCGCAATACTCACGGTCTTGTCCACCATGCTCCAGTCCATCAGCGGCTTGGGCGTGATGGTCGACGACGTCAGAATGAGCTTGGTCAGATGGTCGATGCGCTCCTTGAGCGCCGTCCGTGCCTGCATGTCACCAAAGATTACTCGGTAAGCCGACAGAATTATCAGAGGCAGAAGTTGGTAGCGTGCAACACACAAGACGGGACTCGTGCAGCTGCTCCTCATAGCGCTGACGCTCGGCATCGGAGAGGCCGCCGCCTTGGGAGCCCATTTGGCGCTCGCGCTCAAGCATCAAGTTGGTGTCGTTGAGCTTGGACTTGAGCTCCTCGATCTCGCGGCGGTACTTTTGAATCAGTGCCTTGTCGTCGAGGATGAGTGTGTACTCGGGCTTGGGCACGATGCGCTTGACGCGCGACGCGAACTTGAGCGTGTTCAGCGACTCCTCGAGGTTTTTGGCCGTGGGGCTGCGGGGGTCAGGCATCGAGTCAGCAAGAGTGCACGCGCAAGGCAGCGGCGAAGGACAGCGTACCTAAGCGTGGCAATCACGGCAATGCGCGACTGGCCCGAGAGCGACGACTGCAAGATGCGCGTGAGCTTCGAGTCGCGGTACGGGATGTGCGTGCTGAGGCGGCCTGAAGGTCAGCGATGCCGGTCAAGCAGCAGCGCGCTGAAACAGCGCTGCACTGACTTGGTTTCTTCGGTGATCTTGGAGATGACGTTGCCGAGCGTCAGGAGAGACTTGTTGATGAAGGCTCCCTCCTTGCGGCGCTCGGCGTCCTCTGTGGCCTTCTCAGAGCCGGCCAAGTCAATCAGGTTGAGCTGCGAGACGGTAACGCCCTTGTCGTCCTTTTTGCTCGGACGGTCTGAGAGCGCCGGCGACTCGGGGCGGCCGCTCGTGTCGGTGCGGCGGCGGCTTTCGACCGTGAGCGAAAAGATGGTGTGCGAGCGTGAAGAGTGCTCGTTGAAGTCGGTGGCGCCGACGGAGCGATTCGCCTCGCCGCGGCTGATGACCTTCATGAGCTGCTTGGGCGTGGTGACGATCTCTTCCTTGAGCGGCGACACGTAGACGCCGCGCTGCATTGATACATGGGTGTCAACAAGAACGCAAAAGCTTAGGTTGGAAATGTTGCGTCCGAAAGAGATTATTCCGGTGCGGCGACTCACTGTACGGTGCTCGTGGATGCGCAGGTCTGTCTGCTCGGGGTTGAGCAGATCACGGATGGTTTCGTTGTAGATCTCCATGTACGAAACGCGCAGCAGGTACTCGCGGTCGCCAGGTTGCTGGAAGCAGAGGATGAGCATTCACACATCGGGAGGACAAACCGAAGCGCTCTGCGCTCACGTTGACGATATACGAGAAGACGTCGTCAACGGCCTGTGGAATGACGCCGGGCTGCTCCTCGAAGCCCATCATCGAATATGTCTTGCCCGAGGCGGTTTGGCCGTACGCAAAGACGGTTGCGTCGATGCCTTCCATAGTGGATAGCACAGCACGCTTGACAGCCACGTTGTACAGATGCTGGTTGTCGCTGCCGTAAAAGGTCGAGTCGAAGTGGAACTCGTCGATCCTGCGGCGGCCCGTCTCGATCGCAAAGTCCTCCGAGAGCGTAATCTTGGACTGCTGCTCGTCCACGACCCATATGGGCTTCCGGTCCTCGTTATCCGAAGGCGGGCTGCATGGCCGCGGTTCGCAGGGGCGCTCTGTGTCAGCAACGCCTTGTGAGGAGGAGAAGCCTGATCGAGGTCTGAAAGGCGTGGCGCCGGACAGAGGGGCGGAGTGGAGCAGGCGTGCCTGGACGACAGCTGGCCGGCCGCACGGAGTCGAGGCGAGGGCGGGAAAACCGCGGCGATCGGGGCTGCGTGCGCTGCCCTGCCCCAAGCCCACCCCCGGCACGTGGTGCACAGCTGTCGCCCACGGCGTCCTCGAGGTTCAAGCCTCAAGCCCGCTCTGTCACCCGCCGGGCGCCTGCGCGACACGCAGCGCCGGCGGACGGAGCGGCAGAGGGATTGAGCGGGGCCTGGCGGCGAGCGCGTGGCGGCCGTGGAGCGGCCGGGCGGCGGTCGGTGCTGGACAGCGGCCGCAGCCCGCTGGCGACGCACCGGATTCTGACGGCAACGTGGCAGAGGTGACCCCGCTTTTGGGTGCGGCGGAGGGTCGACTGCTCGCTGAGAGTCGTCGACGACGAGACCGAGGCCGTTGGCGACGGCGGGCCGGTCGACGCGGTCAGCGACGTGGGCGAGCGCAGGCGCACGGCCGGCGAGGAGGGGCGGAGCGACGAGGGCTTCATCGCTGTTTGGGGCAACCAATGCAAGCACCGCGGCCGGCTGCTTCCTTCAGCACACGTGGCGCGGGCAGGCTCGGCGCCCCATTGGGCCGACATGGCGCCGGGACGGCGGCGTCTTATTGGGCGGGCCATTGCTGGCGAGGCGGACGGCGGACGGGCGAGATCGGGCAGGCCGGCGGGCTGGCGGTCCCACGGGCAGGCCTGCAGGCGAGCAGCCCGGCGACAGGCAGGCGGACGGGCGAGATCGCGGCGGCGGCAGAGGCGGCGGCGGTGATGTGCCCTTGGTTTTTTGAAAATCTTGACCGAGCGGCGCAAATGTCGACAAAGGTGCTGCCCGGGCAGCGACTGGGCACGACGGCCGAGTTCCGAGGTGCGCGCTCGCCATGGGCCGCCCATGTGTGCTCTCTGAGCTCTGACGCAAACGCCCGTGGCTGGCGTGGGCTGCGCGGCGCAGCCGGCAGCGGCACATACGTGCGCGACGGCTTTGTCCACGCCGCGGTCGTCGGGCACAGGACGCTGGTGCGGCCAGGCGAGTCCGCAGACCCTGCGGGGGCCGCACCCGGCGCTGGCGCTGCGGCGGCCGCAGGCGCAGATGCAGCAGTGCCGCCGACCCTCGCGGTCGTGCGCGACCGCCACGCGACGGCCGTGCCCGAGATCGGGTCCATCATCATCGGCAAGGTCGCCCGGGTCAACCCCCGCCTCGCATCGCTCAACATCATGGTGGTCGGCACCACGCCATGCACCGAGACGTTCCAGGGCGTCATCCGCGTGCAGGATGTGCGTGCGACCGAAAAGGACAAGGTTCAGATCTACCGGTCGTTCCGTCCGGGCGACGTTGTGCGGTGCGCCAGTCTGCAATCGTCGCTCGGGACTCAATCACACAGCTGACCGAACGCATGCGCATGCGCATGCGCTACGCAGCGCCCGGGTCATTTCGCTCGGCGACGCCAAGTCCTACTTCCTGTCGACGGCAGAGAACGAGCTCGGCGTGGTGTTTGCGCAGAGCATGGCGGGTGCGCAAGCGCCGCAGGCACAATCGCGAGCGACGGGGATGCTGACTGTGCCGAGAGCAGGATACACGATGGTGCCGATCTCGTGGGAAGAGATGGTGTGCCCCAAGACCAAGGTCATCGAGTTCCGCAAGTGCGCCAAGCCGCCGCAACAATAAACGCCTTGGCCGCGTGCGCCCGGCTCGCCCGGTTGACAGGTCCGACAGGCGCGGCGTGCGATGCGTGGTCACGGCTGCCAAGATCACTGCCCGCCGCGTCCTCAGGGCTCGCCAAAGAAAACCCGCGAGCCCTCCGAGCTGCCCGCCCCCCACCAC
>JADGIZ010000549.1:0-11964 GCA_027604665.1 Polyrhizophydium stewartii
TTCCGGCGCTGTTCGGCGCCTCGGAGGCCGCCGCCGCCCGCCTGTTGCCGCCCGCCTGTTGCCGCACACCTGTTGCCGCACACCTCTCCGCGCCGTGCCGCGCTGCACAGCACCATCGGCCTGCCCATCGGCCTGGCGCTCAACTTCACCATCAACGGCGAGCCGCTCGTCGTGCCCATGGTCATCGAGGAGCCCTCGGTCGTCGCGGCCGTGTCCGGCGCCGCAAAGACCATCTGCGGCGCAAGCCTGTCGGGCAGCTTCGAGGCCTTCACCAGCGAGCGCAACATCATCTACGCGCAGATCCAGCTGCTCGACATCCCCGACGACCGCGCCGATGCCGCCGTCGAGCAGGTGCGTCGGTGCACCTGGCCTGCCGCCTGCCTGCTCGCTTCCATGTCCCACACGCCCGCTGACCGCCGCGCGCCGACCAGATCGCCGCCCACAAGGAGGAGATCCTGCGCATTGCAAACGAGTCGTGCGCCAGCATGCACAAGCGCGGCGGCGGAGCGCTCGACGTCACGGCCCGCAAGATCCGCCGCACGAACCACCGCTCGCAGGGCGGCAAGAACCCCTCGGGCACGCCCAACGGCATTGTGCCCCACAACAGCTTCTGGATCGTCGTGCACGTCCACATTGACGTCTGCGATGCCATGGGCGCCAACTGCGCCAGCAGCGTTGCCGAGGGCGTCGCTCCCTTCCTCTCGCTCCTGACCAACGCCCGCGTCGGATTCCGCATCGTGTCCAACCTGGCCGTCGAGCGCATTGCCACCGTGAGTTGCCCATCTCTGCATGGCCGGCGAGTCGTCTGTGATCGCGTCTAATACGCCCTCGATGGTGTCCGGCGCCAGTCGCGCTTCCGCATGCCCGCGTCCAAGCTCGCATACAAGGGCATTCCCGGCGAGGTCGTTGCCGACCGCCTGGTCGAGTCGTACGAGTGGGCCTGCGACGACCCGTTCCGCGCGGTCACGCACAACAAGGGCATCATGAACGGCATCGACGCCGTCGCCGTCGCCGCGGGGCAGGACTGGCGCGCCATCGAGGCCGCCGCGCATGCCTGGGCCGGATCCATCGCCGGCGTGCCCTCGGCCGATGCGCTCGACGCCAGTGGCGACCCGCTGGGCCGCTTCGCCCCCAAGGCATACCGCCCGCTGACCAAGTACTGGACCGAGATCGACGAGGCGACCAACCAGCTGCTCTTCTGCGGCGAGATGTCCATGCCCGTGTGCGTCGGCACGTCGGGCGGCGTGCTCAAGACCAACCCCGTGTACCACTACACCCTCGGCCTCATGGGCCACCCGGACGCCAAGAAGCTCTCCATGGTAAGTCCCCTGCCTGAGCGCCATTCGCTGGTCGCGTGCGCTGCTGACCGAGCGGTGCAACGCCAGATCCTCGTCACGGTTGGTTTGGCCCAGAACTTTGCCGCCATGCGTGCGCTCTCGACCGAGGGCATCCAGCGCGGGCACATGTCGCTGCATGCGCGCAACATCGCCATCGCTGCCGGCGCCCCTGCGCACGCCATCCAGGAGTGCGTGTCGTACATGATCGAGTGCGGCCGCATCACCAGCCTCGCCGCCACAGAGTATCTCGCCGCCCACCACTTGCAGACCCAGATCAAGCAGCTTGGGCTCGCCGAGACGCCCAACGAGGAGCAGGGACGCCGGTCGCGCCAGCTGTCCATGTTCTACTTTGAGGAGCAGCCCACGGCCCCAGCGCCGTCTGCTGCTGCCGCAGGCAAGGACGCCGGTGCGCGCGTGCGCTCGGCCGAGGAGCGCATCTCGCTCAACATCGCCTTTGCAAGCTACTCGGACAAGCCCGTGAACATTGAGCTCACGGCGAGCGGCGTGTCGTCGTCGAACCCGCTTGTCGCGTCGCTCTTTGGCGGCAAGACGTTCGAGTGGATTAACGCCGTGCCGGGCCTGCTCGACCAGATCAAGCTCACGTCCAACAGCACGGGCTTGCGCCGGTCCAACATCACGCTGGCCAAGAAGCTCAAGCTGATCTCGGTGCTGCTCAATATCCTCGCGCGCAGGCTGCTGGCCCTGCATCCCGCGGAAACAACCGAGTTCCTCGGCACCATTATCGAGCTTGCCAAGAGCCCGCGCTCGAGCACCGACGGGCTTTGGGTGCCCTCGTCGACGGCCGCGGCGACCCTCGACAGCGCGGCCGACGACGCAAGCCAAGACTCGCACAAGCGCCTTGCCGGCGTGGGCATCTTCCAGCGCGACGTCTACAACGCCATCGACGAGGTGCATGCACGCACCAACGCCGAGACCCTCTTGGTCGGCATCCCGCTGCTGCTTGCGTTCTGGCAGGTCTTCCACTACCGCGTGGTGCAGTGGGTCGGCGACGCCACGCTGGCGCTGGACCTGCTCGAGGAGCAGCGCCGCATCATCGAGACGCTCGCATCGCAGACGGCGCTGCCGGCGTCGATCGAAAGCGCCATCGAAGCAGGCGTCGCCGCGGACCCTGCCGAGGCACACGACCACATGCTGCGCCTGACGCGCCTGCACTCGCAGCGCTTCCAGGCGACGCTGATTCTGCTGTGCGACGCCATCTCGCTCAACGTGCCGCTCAAGACGCAGCGCCAGCGCCACGCCATGCGCTCGCTCGGGCAGCGGCTCGAGATCGAGCAGACGCTGGGGCACGACCTGTCGCCGACGCGTCTGGTGCGCGATCTCGAGCTCGTGCGCCGCGGCGGCGTGTCGATCACGGGCAACCTGCGCGCGGGGCTCGTGAACGTGTTCCTGGCCTGGCTTGTCCTGCGCGGGTGGTCGACCGAGCGCATCCTGGGCCTTGCCGGTCTCCACGGCGCAGATCACGCCGGCGACGCCTTTCTCGGCGTGCGCGCCGAGATGGTCGAGTTCCTGCGCGAGATGGCGCCGGCGACGTCGCTTGCCGCGCATGCAGCGGATGCGGCTGCTGCCAGCGAGAGCGGCGAGAGCGGCGAGGCGATCCCGACGCTTGATCTTGAGCGCATTGTGCGCCAGTACCGCCAATACTATGGTGTCGCTGAGCTTTTCTCGGCGGCCGCCGTGCTATAGAACGCCGGACACCTCACCGCCGTCCGCACCCTCACACACACACACACCCTCACACACACGCACATCACCGGCACCCAGCATCCAGCATCGCTGTGTCTGACAAACACGGCGGCACCGCACCTCGGTCAACACCGTCCTCCTGCTATTTCATCCGCCTCTCCGCAGCTCGATGCCACCACCGCTGTCCCAACGCCTAAATGAACTGAAATCTTGAAAGTGCTTGCGAGCGGACTTTGCCGTTCAACCCGAGAAGCGACTGGCAGACGCACGGACAACGACGACGACAACGACGACAACGACGACGACAACGACGACGACGACAAACATTGGGCAGCGAGAAAATGATGCGAGGCATGTGGTCGAGCCTGCTGGCCGCACTCGGCCTGCTGCGCCGCCGCGCCAACCTGCTGTGCGTCGGGCTCGACAACTCGGGCAAGTCGACGGTGATGCAGCACTTCAAGTTTGGGCCTGGGGCAAGTCTCGCGCGCCGGGCGTGTGGGGGCAGATGCAGCCGTCGCCGCGGCCGCCGGGACGGCGAGATACGGGCATGCTTGCAGATGGACCCCGTCGGGGTCGGGTCGTGGGAGCAGGCGTGGGCATGGGAAACACCGCATCCCGGCCCGCCGAGACGCCAAGCGCCGTGTCCGCGAATGCTGACGGCTCGTCACCACCGCATAGGCGCACGAAGAAGTCGTCCCCACGGTCGGCTTCTCCGTCGAGATGTTTGAGCGCGGCAAGGTGTCCTTTACGATCTTTGACATGTCCGGGCAGGGCAAGTACCGCGATCTGTGGAGGCACTACTTCTCCGAGGCCGATGGCATCATCTTTGTCATTGACTCGGCCGACCGCGACCGCATTGTTGTTGCACGCGAGGAGCTGGCGCTCATGCTCGAGAACAAGGGTGCGGGCAAGGGGTGTGATGCTGTGGGCTGCGAGTCGTGGTGCTGACTCGGGTGGTGAATGCAAGTGCTCGCAAAGCGGCCGATCCCGGTCCTGTTTCTGGCAAACAAGATGGATCTGGAAAACGGGTTGTCTCCGGTCGAGTGCTCCGAGGCGCTTGGCCTCGACCGCATCCGCGATCGCGCGTGGAACATCAGGTGCGCGGTTGTGGCTGCCGGGATGAGAGTTGGCATGAGCGAGTTTGGTCGGCTGACCTGGATCTGCGCAGCGCTTGCAACGCACTTACTGGCGAGGGTTTGGAAGCGGGGCTCGAGTGGATTATCGACATGTTGCGGCAAGCGCCACCGCAGTGAGCATGCTGGCTCGGACGGGCAAGCGATACAGACGCACATCGACATGTTATAAACACACATCTATACCATCGGTTTATAATCGAACAAGACGCATCCAAAACGGCACGATTGCATCGAATAAGACAAGCTGCTTTCAGTCCTCCACGCCAAGCTCTCGCAGGAGGAACGCACATTCGAGCGCAAGCTCGTCCGTCTTATCCCCGCTGCCGTACAAGTGCCCGCGTCCGCTGTACAACTGAAAGAATGCGCGGCAGTCTGGTGGCGACGGCGACGCCTTGCACATGCGGACCACAAACCGCAGGGCATGCCACGGCGGGACCCGCTGGTCGTCCACGCCCGCGGTCGCCAGGACACTTGCGCGCGGGAAGCGGCTGCCAGTTGGGATGTTGCTACAAGGCGAGAACGCAGCGATGCGCTCAAGCGCGGATGGGTCGGTGCGCGGGTCGCCCCACTCGAGGACCTCGCCTGATGCGAGTGGACTGTCGGTGTGCATCATGGCCGCGAGCGGGTCAAGGAACGGCACGCGCAGGACCAGTGCCTTGAACATCTCTGCGGCGGGAGGCGGTCTGGTCAGCAATCCAGAGATGCGGATTTATCCCTCCCAGATCCAGCATAAGGGGCCTGTACCTGGCCGCTGGTTCATCGTCGCCGCAAACAGCAGACCCCCTGCGCTTGTGCCGACACCGCCGATACGGCTCGCGTCGGCGATGCCGTCGCGCACTAGCGTGTCGACAACATCCGCGAGATCCGCAAACGACTTGGTCTTGTTCTCGCCGCGGCCCATGCGGTGCCATTGGACGCCGAGCTCGCCGCCGCCCCTGCACAGCGCGGGATCAGGAATGAGCTCGCGCAAGCCAAATGAAGCTTTAGGGGAGAGCATGGCGGATTCAGTCTTGCCTGAGATGTGCCATGGCAACCACGACGCCGCGGGCCAGGAGCGGCATCAGCTCGAGACGGAACTCGGCTGTGACGCTCACGCCTGCAACAGCGCAGTAGCCCCGCAGTAAAGAGCGTCAGCACCAACACCGAGCCGGAACTGCATGCGGGCGATGCACACCATACGCGCCGTATCCGAGCACCACACAGGGATGGGCTCTGTCCGCCGGCAGGTCGCGGGCATGCAGCAGGGTCACGGGGATCTCGCAAGATCCGTCCGACGACGGCACGCGCATCGAGCGGGCCGTCCACTTGGACGTTGGGGCGAGCGGACGCGCGCGCGACAGGACCGACAGCTTGTTGGAGGCCAGATCCAGCTCGCACGCGGCCTCGGAAACAAACGGCGTCGAGTAGGTGAATCTGATCGAGCGCGACGCGGGGTCCTGTGACAGGTTGTGATCCAAAAGAGAGGGATTATGATCGCATTGTTAGCAACCCTGCTAGATGGATAGGTACATGCATCGCCTTGCCTTGATTTCGCTGGATGAGATGGCGCAAGGCTGATCGGGCATCCAGTGGTCAGTCGCGGCTCCATCGCGCAAGCGCACACAGCGGATGAACTGCGTGCCGCCCGTGCGCATCGTGAGGACGGCCGTTGTGCTGGTCAACTCGACGTTCTCGATGCACTCGTGCGGTCCTGGCGCCGCGACAATTTGGCCGGCGGCGAGATCGAGCTGCGTGTGCGATGACTGGTTATATGGCTGCCGCGAGAGCACAAACTCGCCGCCGACCTTGGTGTGCAGCGTAAAGACCGAGTCCTGCGCGGGGATCGCGACGGATTGATATCAGCCTATCGGTCTCGCTGATGTGTGCCGGGGTAAGCCCAGCCAGTCTCCGCACCGCCAGGATGTCCGCAAAGCACTGAATGCCTTGCTCGCGCTGGACGAGAAGGTTTGGCTCAGCGGCGTCTGCAGCCACAATGCGGATCTCGGAGGTATCTGTTGCGTTGCTGTTGATTAGGATGCACGACTGGGAATCGAGTCAGCAATGATACCGCATGCCGCGACGAGCCGTCTCGGCGACTCCACCTTATCCTTGGAGCGCGTGACGTCGACAAAGAAGCGGGGGTCGTGCTCGCGGAACAGGAGCGTCTCGGCGAGTGCAGCGTCGTGGGTGTCAACGCGAAGCACATCCCGCGATCTCAGCGTACTGTCGAGCCGCGTGAACAGGATGTGCCGCGAGTCGCTTGACCACACAAAGTTGAAGACGTTGCGGACCCGCGGGAGGCGTGCCGCCTTGTTGCGACGAGGACAGCACGCAAGCGCAGACGGCGATCAGCAAGGTGCATCACCCGGCGACAACCAGCCAACCCGGCCTCCCATCTCCCTCTGAGACGCACGCCAGCACGCACCATGGCTGCAAAGCGGTCCGCCAGGCCCGATCCACCGAGTCTCTTGACCACCAGCGTGCCCTGCTCGTCCTGCGGCCGCATCTGCACATACGCCAGCGCGCCGTGGTCGTCGCTGACAAGCGCCTTGCCAATGACGGCCCCGCGCGCGCCGGCGCCGAGCCAGCGGCTGTCGAGGATCGTCTCGAACTGGCCGCCGAGGCGCCGCCTGCGCATCACGGTCGCGCCGTGCTCGTGGTCCGTGACGTACTCGTAGTCGTCCACGATCGCGGACGACACCGGCGGCAGGGATGAGGGGATCGTGCTGCGCATCTCCTGGTTGGGTGTGTGTTAGTGGGGGCTTTTGGGGTTGTATCTTGGGGGAGTGCGCCGGGAACGGAGAAACAGCGGAGATGCCGTCGATCGGCACTCGGCGACATGATGGACGCACCTCGCGCAGGCGCGCGGCCAGAGGCGCAAGCTCCTCGGCGAGCGTGCGGGTGCGTGCCAGCTCGGCGGACAAGACCTGGCGGGTCTCCTGGTTCCAGTTCCGGTGCGACGCATCCGGGCGGGCCGGCGTCAGCAGGCGTGTGGGTGGGTTCGTGCCGGCCGCTGGTGCGACCCACGGGGTGTCTCCAGTCGTCGAGGTTATCTGCGCCGTGGGCCGGATGCCGGGCCGTCCCGAGGGCTGCGGTGCCGGGCGACGGGAGTACCGCGAGGCGATGTTGCGCTGGCGGCCAGCTTCGTGGTCGCAGCCGTGTGATGGCCGCACCAGCGAGCCGATGCTGCCGTCGCAGCAGCAGCGGCAGCAGCGGGTGCACGGGCATCGTCGATCGGGCGGCAAGGTCGCGCCATCACCCGCCAGAGCGATCCGAACCCACCGACCAGTCTCAGCGGCAGCCACCACCTGCGCTCTCTGCTTCATTGCGCATACGGCAGAGGAGGCGCAAGGATCACTGGACCATCTGCGGCGGCGCAGCGGTGGGCTGCGCGGCGAGCAGAGCGCCGAGATTGCGGCCGTACTTGCGCATGGCCTCGTCGACGCGCTTGTCGTACCACTCGCCCGTGCGCAGGGGCACGCTGAGATCCTTGTTCTGGCTGAAATACGTGCGCAGGGCCTTTTCGCACACGGCGTTGGCGGCCTCGTTGGCGGGCTCGGTGATGTACACCTCGGCCGCACGCAGGCAAAAGTGGATGTCAAGGACCAGCGTCTGGACGCCGCCGAAACCAAATTTGCGGGGGCCTTTGTCGGTCTCCCATGAGCTTGCTGTTGTTGCGTGGTGTGGATGCATGGCGGGGGGAGTTTCGTGTGCGGCGAGTGACAGTCAGACAGGCGGGTGGAATGTCAGCGTGAGTCGTCGGCAGAGCGGTCGGGCGTGGAGGGGGCGGGCGATGGCGCAAAAGTGCATACGGGAAGTCGATATGTTGCCGAAGAACTGCTCGAGAACACGGCCGACGAGGTCCTTGCGATCCAAGACGCGGTCCATGTCGGCAACAAGCTTGTTCAGCGCCAGCACAAGCTTGAGAACCGCGTCGGTCGGAAGCATCGTGTCGAGGATCGCCGCGCTCTGACGCACGGCCGGGTGCCAGGGTGAACGGTCAGCAACTGGCGCACATGGAAGCAGAGATGGCAAGGTGTGAAAAGTCGCTCACGTTGGTGTAGTCGACCTTGCCAAAGTTGTACTCGAGCTTGGCGATGCGCGAGACGCACTGCGAGACAAACTTTGCTCGAATAGCCTCGAGGGTCTCTGAATCGCACAGAGGAGCACAGATGTTTGGGTGAGGAAGCAGCCGGCAGGCAGGGCGATCAAACGGAGCGGACTGCTCACGCTTGTGGCGCGCGCAGTCCTCTTCGAGCTCCGGGATTGGCCGCTCAAACTGCTCCTGAAGCTGGCTCTTGACTTTGGGCAACATGTGGTCGATCACAAAGGTTGCGTTGGTCAGGATGACGCAGTACTGGCGGGCGACACAGTGTCAGATGTATTCAATGCAGTACGCTTCTGGTGGTGAATTCATGCATGCATGGGCACCTGCGTAATCGTGAGGTCCTTGTCGAGCGCAGAGTGCGTTGTGTTGATGAAGACGGAGAACATGGACGACAGCGACGACACGATCTTGTTGTAGAGCTGCGCCGCCACCGAGGCGATAGATGCTTTGTCAGCCAAAGCGAAAGATCGACTTTGTTTGCGAGCCTCACCGTCATGGACATGAGGACACCGACATCCGATGCAAAGTCTGTGAGGACCTTGAACAGCTGGTACGCGCTCTCGCTCATCCTGGGGATGGGGATGTCTGAGTGCGACAAAAGCAGTTAGTCGCCATCATGTGCCAGATTTTCAGCGCGCCATTCTCGCGACGCACCGAATGACAAGTTGCGCTCGTCAAAGAACTCTGTGCGCGGGGCCACGGCCTCGAACTTGTCGTTCCGCACGGCAGCCGCAATCGTCTCCTCGCACGACTGCGAATGCGTTTCAATGGCGTTGGCGATATCGGCGAGCACAATCTTGTCGAGCAGGAATGTCAAGTCGAGACCAACATCGCGCAGCTGTGAGCAGGGAGCGAGGTTTTTCGTCGCATTAGCAAAGAGAAGAGCTTTAGCGGCTCAGAATGGCGGAAGAAGCGAACCTGCTGGCAGTGATCGAGCGTGCTCATCAGACAGTCGGCAATGACCGAGAAACGCTGGTGCGAGTCAAAGACCTGCCTGCGCAGGGTGTCGGTAAAGTGTGTGATCTCGCCCGTGACCCACTTCATGAAGCCTGCGTTCCCGTATTAAGCCGCACAGCCAAGTGCGGTCAGGGTCGGACTCGAAATCTGCTGGTGTACACGGAGAGAAAGCAAGAGACAGTCTAGACTCACCCGACGCCATGGTTGTGTCGCGGAAGGAGCCGCCGTACCAGTCGCACGTGTTGCGGATCAGGCGGAAGGTGATCTCGGCCAGATCGTTCATGTACGCGGCGATGTCGCCGTCAAACTTGAGCTGCCTGGTGCGATGCCGGACCGTTTTTGTGCGCGCCGTGAGAAAGATGTCGCGCGCTTGGTCGCCGAGGCCAAGACGCAGCAGGCGGTCAATGTTCTCCTGGACCTGCGACTTGGTGGACACGGGGCTGGCGAGGTCGAGGCTGATGAGCTTGGCGAGCGTCTCGATGCGCTTTTCGACTGACGTGCGCAGGGCCTGGACGCGCGGCGTGTCGACGTCGACCGATGAGAGTATCTTTCCGGCTTCAAGATGCCGAAGAAGATATCAGTCAGTGATTTTGCGAGTGGGCTGAGGCAAATGATGCAGCGCGGGATTCCTGACCCTTTTCGAGGTTGGCCACGGCATTGTCAAAGTCGCGGTGCGCAACCAGCACGTCGAGCTCATCGGGCAGCTCGAGCAGCCAGCGGTAGTCTGTGATGCTCAGATTGTCCTTGACCGCAGCGAGTTTCTCCTTTGCCTTTTGCCCGTCCTCGGGTGCGGCGGTGCCGATTGGCGCACTGACTGTCTTGGCCTGCGGGCAGCGAGACGGCGAGCATGTGAGTCAGCCTGCGTCGGTTGGAGCGAGAGACCGAGTGCGAGCGTGGCAAAGCTTGCAGGCAACCTTTGACGAAGCGTCCTTGGCGACTTCCTTTTCGCGGCGCTTCTGGGCGAGGATGTCGTCGGTGATGCGCTTGATTGCGCCGAGGATGGCGCGCTTCTCCTCGAGCGTCTCGGTGCGGTAGATGCTAACGTCCGGGTGCTTGACAATCTTGAATGCGTTTGTGACGTCTGCAGGCCGCGGGTCAGATCGCAGGCTTTGCGCGGATGCAGTGCACATGTGCGTTACGACATGCGTACCAGGCGAGTCTTTCATGTCGATGAAGCCAATCTCGTTGAGCGCCCAGGCGGTCTCGGCCACCATGCGGGCCTTGCCTGTGATGAGGCTCTTTTTCCAGCTCACGACGACGAGGGAGTCATTGAAGAGGTAGAGATGGACCATGTCCTTTTGCTTGAAGGTGGTGGGGCTGACTTCCCAGTATCTATTCTTGCTGCCCTCGCGCACGAGGTACCTGGTCTTTGACTCGGAGAGGATTTTCTGTGTGGCGGGCACAGAGTAGAAGTGCAGCATGTGAGTGCGATTGATATGCATGGACGTGGCGCATCATTCGGCGCGCAGGTACCTGCAGGCCGTCGATGTTGTTGTAGAGCGCCTTCATCTGGGCCTCGCGCGACTCCATGAGCTCTTCTTCTTTGGCGCGCTGCTTGGCGAGGGCCTCTGCCGCGGCGGCCGCCTTTTGCTCAGGCGAGGCGAGTGGGTCGTCGAGCAGGGCGGCAGCGAGGGTCTCTTCGCGCTCATCGGCCTCTGGCCGCAGGCTGTCCTGGACGTCCTTGAGCTCTGTTAGCAGGCCGCGCAGGTAGAGCATGTCCGACTCGAGCTGTACGAAAGCAGGCAGATGCAAGTCAAGGAGACGCAGATCGAGGCAGAGCGTGGAGGTGGGATGAGCAGGGGCCGGTGTGTGGAGGCGAATGCACAACATGTTGCAAGCACAAAGCGCAGAGTAGGAAAAAGGATATTTGAAATTTCTTTTGAGATGACGACAAAGTCGTTGTAGTTTCTGAAGACGTTGCGCTGCAGGTCCGCGGCGGCGAGATCCTTTGCGTCCGCGAGCGAGTTGTAGAACTGCTGGATGGCGTCCTCGCTGGGCAGCTGCTGCAGCATGCCATGGACGACTGAGACAGAGAGCGGGGTTGCGTGTGAGCAGCCTGTTTAAAGGTGACAGACGCATTGGGGGGGGGGGGGAGACGCACATCCTTCGGCATCGAAGCCATCCTCGGAGAAGCGGAGGATGTCTGCGCTCTTGAGTGCGCCTGAGGCGGTGTTTGGGGCAGCAGTCGGGGCGGGGAGGGCTGGGACGGCTGCTGCGGTGGCTTGGGGCGTGGCCACGCGGTCCGAGCCCTTGCCAAAGAGGCCGCCGAGCTTGCCGCGCTCTGGCGACGCGGCGGCCTGAGCAGCTGGCGTGAGCGGGCTCTGGGCGAGCGGCGACGCGCGGGCCGCGCTTGAGCCGCGCGGGTCGGTGGAGCGCGCGGGCGGGGTGACGCTGGATCCCGCGCGGCTGCGCGGCACGGTCGCGGCGGCCTTGTCGCCGAACATGGCCAATGCGTGTGTGTGGGCGGGGCAGCTGGGATCGAGCGAGTCAGATAAGGGTCCTCAGGAAAATTTCTATTTTTTTTTTTCGAGCGACAGGAGCACGGAAATTTTTTGGGGAGTGCTCTTCACTCATGTCTTCGCACTCAGGCCCGAGTGCCGCCGCCGGCCCCGGCAGCGGAGCCGCTGCCGTCGCCACGGCGGTAGCGCCCGCGCCTGCCGGCGCGCGCTTCAGCTACGCGCAGACGGCAAAGCGCAACAACTCTGCGGCGAGCGTCGGCGCCCCTGCCGCGGCGGCCGCCGGC
>JADGIZ010000550.1:0-11934 GCA_027604665.1 Polyrhizophydium stewartii
TCAGTGAATGCGCCGCCGCAGCGTCGGGACGCCGCCACCGACCGAAGGAAGTAAGGATGAGCGAAGAACTTGAACTCGGAGCCGTCGACGTCGATTTCGACCTCCTGAGCCTGCACGTCGCGCAAGGCCGCATGGGCAGCAAGGAGAGTCAGTCCAGAGGCTCGCTGCATCGGTCAGCCAGAGCGTGCGGGAGCGAGGCCCGCAGCTGACCTTGATGAGCAGGCACTGCAGCGAGAACTCGACAAAGTCGTCGGTTTGGGTGAGGACAAAGCGAGGCGTGAGCATGGTCGGCCGGCTGGTGCGGCTGGCTGCGTGCGGGCCGGTAGCGCAGCGGTGGATGCGTTTTCGAGTGCGGCCGCAGGGGGCACAAGGCGCTGCCTGGTCAGCGCAAGCCCGGCGGTCGGCATTCCGCGGCCGTCGGATGTGCCCGCCGCCGAACCTCGGGGTGTCAAGCAAAACGACTCCAGAGCACGATTTCGAGGTTTCATTTGCCGGACGGCCGCTCCTTAATAAATCCCTCTTCGAATCGAATCGGTTTCATTTGCCGGACCAGCGTGCCTCTCGTCTGTGGTGCGGCTGGCGGTGGTGCGTGTAATGCCCCTGGTGGTGGCTCTGGTGGCCCTGGTGGCCCTGGTGGCCCTGGTAGCTCTGGTAGCTCTGGTGGCCCTGATGGTGGTGCCGCGCGTAGTCGTCGCGGTGCGAGCCTTGGCCATAATCGCGCTGTCCCCCAAGATGTACATCGCCGCGATCGTACGCGCCGCCGCCGCTTCCGCCAAACCCCGCGCTGCCGGCGCCAGCGCTGTATAGGCCTTGCGAGGATCCCGCGCTCTTCATATGGCCAGGGCCGTCGCCGGTACCACCGCCATGGCCGTGGCCGTCACGGTCGCGGTCACGGTCTCGGTCACGGTCACGATCGCGGTCGCGGTCCCGATCTCCGTCGCGCTCGCGCTCGCTCCATTGCCGCTTCGCAGGCCGCCGCGTAGGGAGGCCGCCGCCCGAACTTGCACCGTTTGCAGTCGGCCGTAAACTGTCTGCTGCGGCGACCAGCGTCAGATGCGTCCGACATGGCCGGGCATGATCAAGGATGCACCCACCTTGCGCAAGCGCTCGCCGGGATGCCGTGGCTTCGGCAAATCTGTCCTGCAGCTCACGTAACGTCTTTCCGTAGAATACGGCTTCCTCGTCAGAGTGGGCGGCCTCCATATAAGACTCGAGTATTGTCACAATCGCCCCTGCGCATCCACCATCTGTCAGGCCAGGCTTCGCCTGGACGGATACACAAGCGAGCACGCGGTGGTCGTACCTTGCGCTTCGTCAACCCGTGCATGTACCTTTGCGAGCCACTCTTTATCCGTCAGCGCTGGATAGGGCTCCATGCCGCGCAGCTTGTCGGCAAGGAACAGAGCGGCGACAGCAATCGACTGCGGCGGGTACTGGATGCACACGGTCGACCGATAGCTGTCGTTGAGGATGCGCCAGGCACGCTCGGCAACCTCGCGCGAGTCGCCGAGCATGCTGTTGAACGCCAGCATGAAGCGATGCGGGTGGTGGACTGCCGGCTCAAACTGCACGTCCTCGAGTATCATGCTCTCGTAGTTCATGACCTTGTCGCGCACCTCGTTCATCTCCTGCGTGCGGGTGCGGGTGCACCTCGGTCAGCACTGGCCAGGCTGCCGCATGCGCGCACGACGGCGCAAGAGCAGCGACGGCGGTGGCAGCAGCGGTGGTGGGCGCTCCCGGGGCCACACCTTGTTGTCGGGATCGAGCTCGGCGCCAAAGAGCACGGCGTGCAGCGCAACATAGACATCTCGCAGCTTCTTGACCGTCTCCTCGGCCTTCATTGCGAGCGACACGCACGCCAGGACAACGTCCTGCCCGGCACGCGGCCGCGCCCCGCTCATCAGCCCACCATGATCCCGCGCCGCCCGCGGGCCTGCGCTGGCCGCGCCTCGCGCCCCTGCGCACCTCGTGCTGGCCGTCTGCGACCGGGTACCGAGCAACAAAGCGGTAATAGAGGTAGTGCGCAGTCGCACACGCATAGTACGGCCTGCGGGCGGGCAGGTGCCGCGCGTGTTAGCCAGAGGTCGGTGCTGACGGCGACAGAGAGCGTCGCCGCGGACGCCGCTCTCCAGACGCAGCGAGGTGGGCGCCTGCGGCTCCCGCGCTGGCCTTTGGTGCGGCCGGCCGCCAACGCTGCCAAGCACGACGCCGGGCAGGACCACGCACAGGCCAAGCTTCTGCGCCAGCCGGCGGATGCTGCGGGTGTTGTGCTGCCTAGTGCGCTGCTCCGAGTGCCGCGACAGCCCGCGGGCTGCCAGCAGCTCCGTGAGCTCGTCCTGCGAGTAGTACAGAGGCGACGAGGACGCAGCCCAGTTGGCCATCCTGCAGCAAAGCCCGACGGCCGCCATGTGGCCTGGCCTGACGCCGGACCCGAACGTCCGCCAAGCGGCTGGCTCCCTGGTGCTTGATGGTTCTTTACTACGCCTTTTAGAAAATGCGAAAACCCTCTGCGCCAGCCCGGCGTGCGTCAGCCGGACCCGACCCCGAGCTGCCACAATACATCTGCTGTAAGAGGCAGAGGCACATGCCGTGCCAAACTCACTCAGCATGGACGGGATGGCAATCACCAGCACAATGCCGATCACAATGAATACGACGATGATGCACATTTTCTGCATCGGAATGCACACAGAAGCCGTCAGTGCGTGTCCCGCTTGCAATGCACAGCTCGAGCGGGCCGGCAAACCTTCCGTGACTTCTTCTGCAACTTGGTTGCCTGAGAAAGCGCTTGGACGCCCTGCTCCGTGTCATTGGCGGCGTTGTCTATGTGAACGGCGATCTGGTCAATGATCTCGCCCTGGGCCGCAACAAGCACAGCCATGTCCATGAACAGCTGCTGCAACTCCTACTTGGCGGTCTTGTGAGCGCTAGCGCGGCATGCCTTGCCCTCGCAGCCACGGGACACGCACCAGGATACTCTTTTCGATGCGCACGACATCCTTGTGCCGATTCTGAATATCCTCGAGTGCCCGGCGAGCCTCCTGCCGCTGGCCAGTGTTGACAATCTGCGCGGTTGCGATTGAGCCTCTCGAGTCGCAAAGCCGCTCGGGCGTTGCGAAGCTTTTACCTCCTTTGCAAAGACCTGGCTCTTCTCGCTGTCCATCATTTGCTGGATCTCCTGCGGCGTTGCGTTGGGCTTGACTGCGAGCCGCCCACGCAGTGTTCAGAGTCAATAGTGGCGTGTGGCCAGTTTGCGACTTGGCCGACATATGCTCACCGACGAGACACTGGCGCTGCATGCGGTCCTTGTACTTGTCCTGGTAAGTCTCTTGGATCTTCTTGTATTCCATCATGACATCCAGAAAGTTTTTTGTCAAGACGCCGTGCTGTGTTTGACGTGCAACGCGCCAGTCATGGCCGCGTCAGCAGTTTGCCAGGCGGGCATGATCAAGGAGATGCATCAACCTGCGAGATGCGAATCTTGACGTCGCTGCTGTCGGGATTCTTCTTCTGCAGAGCCTTATTGTCCGAGTCGATTGCTGGACACCGCATGAGCCAAGAAATGCGCATCAGCCTGGCTGCGCGAAGAAGATGCACGTGAGCGCGCACACCTTTGAGCCGATTTCTGATATCGCCCGATATTTTGTTTGTCTTGTCCATCGTGGCGTCGAGCTCCTTTGCGATTTCTGGATACGCACGTCAGAATCGCCTCCCCGAGGAACATGGGTTGTCCTCGAAAAGCCCAGACGCTTTACGCGAAGCTTCTCAGAGCACTCACGCGCGTTTTGCTGCTCGCTGATGACATTGTTGAGCGCGCGGTCATGGATGTTCTTGACTTCGTCGATGCTGCCGCGCACGACCGCAATCAAGTCCTTGATTTGCGCGAGCTCTTCGAAAAACGCCTGCATGGCACCCGAGTCTTGCTGCTCGGGCTCTGCTGCCTTTTTCTTCTTGGGCTTTTCCTTTTTCTCAGGCTGTACCGGCTCGGGCGGTGCGCTCGCCTGGAGAAGCCGCGAGCGAGAGCAATGTGAGAGCCGGACACGAGCCGGCGTGCGGAGGCGTCGGCGCGCAGGACACAGTCGGATTCGCGACGCGCCAACACGCAGGCGCGAGAGCCGGTGTTGGCGGCAAACGCAGCGGCAGCCATCCGTCACCACACCCCATACGCGAGCCACGCCCGTTCGGCCAAAGTTGACGGCCATCGCGCCGCCATGCGCGCATCGTCGCACGACCCGCGTCGACAAGCGGCATTTGAGTTGGCCGCCGACACCCGCGTAGCGTGCCATGCGACGGTCGCGGCCGATGAGGTGTCGTTGGGATGGAGATCGTTTGAGCACTTGAGTAAGCGACTCGCACTTCCCCCGCCTCTGCTCTGCATGTGGGGCGTTGCTCATGATTCGGAAGCTGTCGCCCCCACCAGCAACAGCGGCACGACTCTGGCGAGTCACCACGGACCTGCAAATCCTGCATGCGGTCCCTCATGGTCGTTTGTCGCTCCGAGTCAGCAGCCGTGAGAAAGTCGCGTCGCTTTGAGCTTGTTTGCCTGTCCGCGCCATCAGGACGCATATTCAAATTGACAAGGGGCAGCTTGCAGATTCATATCTATTTCTCGTGCTTTGAAATTGTGATTTCGAGAAACCCCTCCTTTCCAAGAACCCCTGCAGTGGTCAAGCTGCCGAGGACGGCAGGGCCGCCGAGCGGCACGATATTGCGGGCAGACTTGACTTGCTTGATCGCCTGTCCGTTCGGGCCAAGATCGGTGCGGCTGACATATGCCTCGATGAGCACGGCGTCAAAGCTGCAGCCAGGTCCAGGGCCCTGGCTCGGCACATTTGGTTGAGCAAAAGTCGAGCACGGCGCCGTCGCGACGGTATCGTGGGGATGTTTACTTGGCTGCGCGCAGCTGCCGACTTCACCGTGTTCCTGCTGGCCTCTGCTTTCGCGAGTTGATGGTGAGGAAAAGGCGGTGAGTGACGGTGATCCGAAAGCAGGCGTGTTGGCCTGGAGGTGCGCGGTACTTGGCCGCGACTGGACACGTTTGCCGCCCGATGCGCTGTTTGTCTGCCGCGACGGCGACAAGGAGCCCTTGTGCGGGTCGCGCACCAGAACAACGCACAGATGGTGATATTCAAAGCCAGGTGCATGCGCAAGCAGCGTCCACTGCGTATTGCTCTCGCAAATCCAAACGTCGATCGTGCTTGCTGTTGCGTCGACTCGCACGCTGCTCCGCGGTTTCGAGCGCAAAGGCACGCGCACATCAGGAACGACGGCAGTGTGGATAGCCGACGAGCTTGAGGCACATGAGATCGACGAAGATGATAGCAGCGACGCAGAAGAGAGCGAGTGTTGCGAGAGCATGCGGGGTATAGTGCGAGGCGGCGTGTCCTGCATAGCAATGTCGCGACTCGCCGAAGGCAATCCAAAGGCCGGAATCTTGCCGAATGCGGCTGCTGATGCCGCGGGATTGCCTCCGTGCGGAGCAACTTGACCCACGAAGACGGCGCTGTGTGGCGGCAAAGTCAAAGGCTGTGCCCCACTTGGCGCAATGACAGCGTTGTTTTCTGCGCGATGGGCTCTTCCATATGCACCGCGGCGCATGTGTGTCGGCGGGAACGGCGAATAGCGCATGGAAATGGGATACAACGGCCGGATGCGCAAGTTTGGGCCTCCGCCGAGGATCGCGTGCGGTTCGTAGAATTGACACGAACGAAACCCGCCAGATGTAGCGGAAGTAGCCGGAATCTGAACAGGATGTTGCAGCACGGGAGCAAAGAGCGCCGGTGCATGACCGCTTGGCTGCAAAAGCGGTTGCTTCGAGAGAGAAGCCGATGAACTTGCTTGGACTTGTACCTGACGTAACAAGCGTCTTTGGAGAATGATGCGCTGCTGCCGCTGCTGCTGCTGCCGCTGCTGAATTTGGATTGCATCGATTTCAAGTCTCGTGGGAGGTGAAGTATCGACCTGCATATCTGCGCGTGCGGTGGCCGTGGAGGCGATCGGCCCGCAGACTTCAGCTGAGCTTGTGTTAAAATCAACCGCATTACCAGACGCAGACTCCGTGGCGCCATGGCGCATGCACAAACCTGTGTCGTTTGTTTTGCCTGGATCAGAAGCGGGCATGTTTTTGAGCCCAATCAGCGCCTCAGCGGCACAGTGCTCCGAGTCTTGACTCTGGTCTGCACAAGTCACTGTTTGGCGCTCTCCCGAGCAACTCGAGCCTTCGCGATCCAGACCCGTCTCGCGAGCGTCGGTGTCATGGAGATGCCCTGACTTGGGGAAGCTCAAGGAGTCGCAGTCGGCTGATGTGCCTTTGAGAAGAGACCCAGACGGCACTAAGTTTGGACAGCCGAGTTGCGAAGTTGGATCACATTGCTTTGAGGCCTGTGTGACTCCAGGCATGACACCACCGCCTCGAGCTTCGGCAGCCAAGCTGTGTGAAGCCAAGATGCTCTCTGCATCGTTTGAAGTGGCCATCGATGAAAACGCCTGCGGGAATGCCAGCGCACTGGATGCGGAGCTTGCGGCACACGACTGAGGGGTCGCGACCTGCAGAACATGGCCCGATCCTTGGCTGAGCACAAACTGCGTAAGAGGGCGGCGGTGCATTACCGGCGTGAACGCTCGCCTTGACGACACGCAATCCTTGGGGCTAACATCACCGCGCCCCTCGACAGATTGGCGCGCATCGGCTTCCGGTCGATCGGCACAAACGAGGCGCAGGGGCTGATATAGCGGACTCGATCCGACGCTTTTCGATTGCGCGAGATAGGATATGCGTTTGAGAGAGGTGCGCTGACACGGTCCGCTTGGATGCGCGGGTAACAGCTGCGAGCTTTGAGGCGCTGGGTGGGCAAGTTGCAGTGTCTCCCCGTGCGATCCGGCGACAATGGGCTGCGCGCTCTGGTGTGACGGGCCTGCAACAATGCAGACAGACTCCATCGATGCACCAAACACCGCCGGCGTCGCGGAAACAAAGGCGTATCTGCCGGCAAGCGCGAGCTGCGCGGCAGCGCCTGGTGTGATATACTGCGTCGAGACCATAGAGGGGCGCTGCTGTGTCATCTGCTGTTGTCGGAAGTGCTGCTCTTGCTGACGTGGGTGGGGAGACGCGGATGCCCCGCTTGTCGAGACACCTCCTTGATGCGTGGCGGCGGCAGCACCTTGGGCAGCAGACATTCCGTGGCAAACAAACACGGGCATGTGCATGGGCTGATGGAACAACATCGGTTGCTGCAAAACCGTCGGGTGCACGAGCATCTGGTGCGAGTGGGACGAAGCTGCCTGAGGGAGAACGGAGGGAAGTCGCTTGTGAGAGGCGGGCAGATTCCCAGCTTCCCCGGCATGTTCATCGCAGCCAAGAACAGGCGCTTGAGTTTCGCCACCGCCCGGAGGTGAGCGTTTGGCCGGCCGCGTCGAGATATCCTCCTGGATATCGAGCAGCATGTTCTCGTTATGCCCTGAGCACGATCGCCGAGGCTCGTTCTCACCAGGCGCGCGCAAGTGCCAGCGGGCATCCTGAGCAGCAGGTGTGGTGGTCGCGAAGGTCGACATGCTTATGCAGTGGAGACGAATGCAAGCTTGCTGGGAAAGGGAAAAACACGGCATATGCGCCGGCCCATTTGCGAAGGCGCAACGCAAAGAATGCACTGCGAGCTCTGCGCATGGCTTTGCCTGCGGCACGCGATTGTCTTTGTCAACAATTCGGTTTTTATTGTCTGGGAAGCAGGGATGCGACAGGAGGCAGCAGAACAAAGCAAAGGCGATTGGATCGGAGGTGATGCATGAGCCCCAAGGCTCCGCGTTTGGAGGCGCCCAATCACAAGGTGGGTGGCTGCACAAGCAGGAGCGCGCTTGGCGCTGCGTCGGCGAAAGGATGGCCGTCGAAGCATGGCAGATCAGGTGGCATTGGGGGGGACAGTGATGCGGATCCAGTGGACATTGACGTCCCGACTGACGCTGCGCCAGAATAGCGTCTCCTCGTCCGGAAAGAGCGACTGCCAGAGCGAGAACGGCGGCTCATCAACCCAGGGCTCGATGCGGCGTGTTGGGTCGATGGCCCACACAAGCGTCTGGCGCATGCGGTCGTACGTCCACGAGCCGTCCGAGACCGTCACGCCGGGCTGCGCGAGCGCACCATAGTGGAAACTTGGCACAAAGATCTCGGTCGTGGACGCCACAGGCGATGAGCGGGCAGCGGCGGCAGCGCGCGCCAAGTCGGCTTCCGAGGTGAGTACAGGCGTTGAAAAGAAGAACTCAAACTCGAGCGTGCGCAGGTCGAAACGCATGCGAAGCGGCGTGCCTGCGATCTTCGCTGCATACGGCCGTATAACTGCATCCAGTGCGCGGCCGCCTGCATGCGTGTGGCCAAATGCGTCCACACCAGGGTCGTTGTAACAGAGCTCGGTGATGTCGAATGGCGTGATGGGCGTGAGCGACGTGCGGCGCTCGCGCCAGTGGCCTGAAGCGCTCCCGGCCGAGCGGTTGGATCGGTTAGATTCGCTGCGAAGCATGGCGACATCATCGCGCTCCTCAAGCTCCTCATCAACTCCGGGTTCTGCTTGCGGGCCTTGACGCTTGATCTCGATCTGCAGCTTGCTGCTCTTGCGAGTGCGGAACGGCCAGAACCCACCGACCGAGGAGGCGGGCTGCGCGTCGAGCGTACTCCGAGTCGGAGCGCTGGAGAGTTGATGGTGAGTCGTGGCCGGAGCAGTGGCGGGTGGCCGGTCAGTCTGACCAAGAGACTCTGGCGCGGGCAGCGGCAGGTCGACAAAGCTGACTTGGCGCGACTGGCTTCGCGAGTGGGTACGCGACGGCGCGGCAGAGTTGTCCTTTGAGAAGATGGAAAAGTCCTCGCCATTCCAGTGGTCTCCAAAGACGTTGTCGTTGTGCGGATTGTAGTTCCAGAGCGTAAAGTTGACCAGATTTGACTGTTAAGCAAGCTGCGTCAGCATCCAAGTTTGCTGCAAAAGTTATCGCCACACAACAACGCAGGCGATATTGAGCCCACCTCCATTGCGCTGATCACAGCATCCAGAAAGTTGGTGTGATGGGTGTAGTCACCAGTGTCAAAGGCTTCCTTTTCGTTGATGTCCATGGGGATGCCGCATTCGCCGACTAAGCATGGCATAGGCCCCACGCGTGCTGCTCCGGTCCTGACAATACACGCAATTTGGCTCTTGTAGTTGCGCCGTGCTCCGGTCAGGCCAAAGTAGCTTGCCTGCAGCACATTCTTTGTGCCGCGGCTAAGGCTTTGAACGTCATGAGTCAGAAAGCCGTCGAAAGACTGCGGTCCAAACGGCGCACGCAATATCGTCAGTTTGACTCGCAAAAAAATCCCTCGCTGACAAGCGTGTGATGCATGCCTTGCTGAATACCGACTTGAGGTCGTACCAGTGCGGCGCGTATACTGTGTTCTCAAGAGAGCACGCCGAACCGTGGATCAACATGGGCGGATCGTCGTTTGGAATCGGCTCAAAGAAGACAATGGCATCTGGGTTTGCACGCCGTATCGCCTCAGAGTACCGCTTGACAAATGGCGCATAGAAATCGCGGTTAAAATCAAGGGGAGACCCATCCCGGCGATTGGTAAAGTAATCGGGCTTGACGGCAACAGGCTTGCCGGTGGAGTCGACGTCCCAGACACCATGCTCACGCCTGGCAGGACAAGCAAACAGGTTAGTCCAAAGCGAGACTTTTGGCCTGCAGCGCCCACATACCAAATACAGTGTCTGCCCGGCAGCCACGCCGACTTTCCATCCTCGTTAAGCAGGCGGGTGCCTGCCTTGCGCGTTGGCCACGGCCAGCTTTTGACGAAAAAGGCGACCGTCTGCACAAACAAGTTAGCCAAGCAAAAGCACAGAAAATGGGCAAGGCGACAGAGCACGCCTATCGTCACGAACCTGCGGGATACCTGATCCGAGCGCGAACGACTGGATGGGTGTCGGGGTGCAGGAAAGGTGCAAATCTTTCATGAGGTCGAAGCTTTGGAGCGAGCGCAAGCCAATGTACCCTGGATGAGGCTCATTCATGACTTCGAAACCAACAACGGCCTCGATCTTTGCGTCCTTCAGACGTCTGCAGACAGCGTGTTGCATGAGCGGGAAATGTTGACGCTGTGCAGCTTGCAAAGCAGGCAGCTCAAACCTTGCGAGATGCGCATATGCGCCACAGAAATGGCGCTGGAGGAACGACTGCGGGCTCTCGCCATTGTAAGAGGCCTTTGGTGCGAGCTCATCGCCGGCAAAGAAGAGCGTGAACATTGTGGCGGAAGCGAGCTTGATGTAGTTTGTGGGCCATATCATCTTTCCGCCCTCGTCGTTGTGCTTGGCAAAGTCGTGGTAGTGCACTGCGCCGGCGGCCTCCAAGTTGGTGATGTCGAGGCCCGCCACCTCAAACGTCCATCTGTGCGTCGGAATGGGTGGGTTTGCGTCAGCGGCCGCCTGCTGAGAGTTGGTGGTGCCAACACTGCGCCTTCAGGCTCACCCTGGGGCACCTGAGCCGCCAGAGTATCGACTCCATGTGTCTTGGTGTGGATCTGTTGCAGCGACATGTATGAGGGTGAGCCAGGGCCGCGCAACTGCGCGCGGAGCGAGACGAACCGATGAAGCACTTGATGCCGTACTCGGGGGCCCGGCGCAACAGGGCGATGAGAAAGTCGATATACTCCTCGTCGTAGATACCAGGTCCGGCGTGTTCTGATCGGGAGCAGCCGCAGGAGCAGCAAGCGGTCAGCGCCAACGCCAACAAGAGAGGGCGACTGAGTCGCAGCAAAGCGGCAGGCCCGCACCCAAGGCCTCCCAAGGCACCAGAAGGCGAGCAAACGAGAGACCCCAGGCGTGCAGGCGCTCAAAGTGCTCGTCGGCCTCGGCCAACGGGAACGGCCGGCCGACGAACGAGACGGTGCGGTGCTCGAAAAAGCGCTCGCAGGTGTGGCGGCTCGAGCCGGCCGGAGACGTTGGCAGCTTGGAGTTGCCCGACATGTTGACGCCGCGCACGAGCAGCGTGCGGCCGTGTGCGTCGCAGAGACGCTGGCCGTCCACAAGCACGCTGCCGGTCCACGCTTGCGCACTCCGGCCGTCCTGCGCGGGCCTTGCCGGCAGCGGCCCTGCCGCCGCGCCGCCGGCGCCTGCGCCTCCGTCGCGGTGCTGGGCCGACGGTCGAGCTGGCGCGCTGCTGGAGGCTCCCGCGGGGCCTCGGGCCGAGGGCTCACCGCCCGGCTGCGTCGCGCTGTTGCCGGTCACAGCCGAGTCTGCGGGTACGTGCGGCTTGCGCGCGGAGCCCAGCTCCTCGACGGCCATGGCGGAGTGTTTGGCAAAGCCCATCACGGCCAGAATCAGCGAGGTTGTGGCCCAAGGCGGCAACGAGTTCTGGACAGACGATGTGCGCGATGTCGTTGGCAGGCGGTGGCCTTGGTCGGAAATGGACACAACGAATCGCGCTTACGCTGGGAAAGTGTGGGAACGCAATCCGCCGTCTTTGTGGTCGAGTCGTGGTCGCAGACGAGATCGCACAGGTGACGGCACAAACAGCCACAGGAGAGTCGAGTGGAGATGCGCAACTTTGACAGTTCAGAGCGTGGATGTGGGCAGGTGTCCACGGGAAGCAGACAATCGAAAACGGCATGTCGCGTATGTTGGTTGATTCCGCAAGTTGATTTGGCGCTCAGAGCCGTGGCGGCCAGAGAAGCCAATTGCATTCAATCTATTGAAATGGTGCATACTCGAAGCAGATGATTTGGGCCACCAAGAGTGTTCGAGAATCGTGTCAGTCCACAAGATCATCTCGCAAAACGAGTTTTGTGCTGCACGACAGGCGAGATGCAGCTCAAAAGTCGCACCTTTGTTGGGTCGTTGTGGCTTCAGGCGGTCCACAACAAGACTGTATCGTCCAAAGCGAGGTCCTCCATCGACAAGAGCGATGGCAGTGGCGCTCAAA
>JADGIZ010000551.1:0-11930 GCA_027604665.1 Polyrhizophydium stewartii
GCGACGCCGCCCGCGCCGTGCGCTTCCGGCCCCACGCAACCAACGAGTGGGACCGCATGCCGGCCGAGATCCAGAACATGATCCTCGCGCGCGCCGGCGTCCTGACGCTCTGGATCAACGGCCGCATCGACGACGCCAAGCTCGACGTCGAGAAGTTCAAGGCGCTGCTCAGTGATGTGTTTGAGCTCGACTGGCAGGGCGACCTCACCAAGATGCCGTTCCAGAATTTTTACTTTGATAAGCTTGTGCCGCCGCTATGGCGCATCCGCACTCGTAGCATGCATGCCCGCATCAAGGCCCTCTGCCTCAGTAGCTTCGACAATGGCCTCGACCAAGCCGCGATCGTCAACGGCTGGACCGACCTGCTCGACTTTGGTCGACCAGCAGAGCTCGCGAAGAATGCAACTCGCTGCGGCAGCATTTGGATGCTCGAGCATCTCGTTGACGTGCGCAAGGTCGTGACTATCGAGATGGTAGACGTATGTCTGGCAGCGCAGTATGGCCATCTCAATCTGCTCATGTGGCTCCATGAGCAGATGCCTGATGGCAGCTGGAAGCCATGGGTGATGAACAGCGCTGCGAGCAACGGTCACCTCGACTGCGTCAAGTGGCTGCACGCAAACCGCACCGAAGGCTGCACCACTTCGGCAATGGATCTTGCTGCTCAGAGCGGTAATCTCTCTATGATTGTGTGGTTGCACAACAACCGCACCGAGGGTTGTACAACCGAGGCGATGGATTGGGCCGCCACCAACGGTCATCTCGCCATCGTCAAGTTTCTGCATGCCAATCGCGCCGAGGGCTGCACAACAAAGGCGATGGACTGGGCCGCGGGTAGTGGCCATTTAGAAGTTGTCAAGTGGCTGCATGAGAACCGCACCGAGGGTTGCACGAGCGATGCCATCAAACGCGCAGCGCAATATGGCCATGCTGACGTCGTCGAGTTCCTTCACAGGAACCGCACCGAGGGCAGCATTGCCGACGCCGCCAAGGCCGCTGCAAGGGCGGGCTCACTTAATCTGATCATGTGTATTCGCAACCTTGCGCCAGATGCGATTGATGGTTCTCTTGTCAACGAATCGGCTTCTAGTGGCGAAATACCGCTTCTCGAATGGCTGATCAACGAGACAGGCGTGATGCCGACCGCCGATGCACTCACGTTCGCGGTTTACAGCATTGGCTTTTGCATCTTGCCGTGGTTCCGCGATCGTATGCCCGGGATTTTCCACTCACACGCTGTTTCCAAGGTCGGAAATGAGAGCGCCGACGCCGTGATTGACTGGTTCAAACACGACGACTTGCCTACTTCTGCCAGCTGGGTGATGGACCTTGCGATTGAGGAACACCAGGTCGTGGTCGTCAAGTGGCTGCTGGAACATCTGCCTTACGGAGGCTGGGACGGAGACTGGGACAGAGACACGCTTAGACAGGCTCGCGAGTTGCTTGGAACCGCATGATTGCCGCTGATTACCCGCTGACGAAGCCAAATGAAGCGCATTTTATTTGGAGGTTGGGGTGGCAAGCTGTGTTCATTGAAGAGCAAGAAACAAACGCGGCGCCGAGTGCCTATGAGAATCGACAGATCGAGAGAGTTGACATCGGGAGCGGGCAGGAGCCCCGCTACCTCGCGTGCGTGTTGCCAGAGAAGATCAAAGTACCCGCGAGAGAAGCCAACCGCATCGCGAGATGCCTGGATGTGTGGGTCCGTGCAAGCGGTGATGAGGTGGCCGGCCGGCGAGAACGCGCCAAGCGGCGTGCGGCAGATTGGGAACCCTTGCATGGCTATCCTGCCACCCCCGCCTCCTGCAACCCACGTTCTTTCACACATAAACGAAAACCGCCCCACGTATCATGCCCTCGACCTCACACACCAATTTGATATGAAGCCGGATCTCATTCGCCCCACGCGTGCTTGTCATGTCGCCATCCTTTGACAGCGTTTTTCTGGCTTGCTGCCTGTTGGTGCAGAGCAAAGCCTGCCTCATCCTCAGGCTGCTGTCTCGGACTCATCCTCCTGCTGCCCTACAAATATTCTGCATTCTTTGCACTTGTTATGCACGATCACGATCTCTGATCTGCCTGGTGGATCTGCATCGCACTCACCCACTCATTCTCAACCATTGGCTTCCATGTTGCAAGCACTTGCGGCATCAAATACAGAATCAATAGCAGTGACAGCAGACACAAGTGAGCGCCCGCATCAGACCTTTGGCTATTTGAGCTCAATTAAAGACAAGCCGAGCAGCCGCCGTCATATGTAGGGGGGCATTTTCGTGCAGGATCATCATCCATGTCCATGGGGCTTCCAGCGGGGCACAGGCTGGCGCATGATTTTGTCCTCAGAGCCCTGCAAATATGCTTCTCAAGACACCCGCTCTTCTTTGAGCACAGTGCTTCATCTGCCTCGCTCGAGATATTTGCCACCACACTCTTGGAAACCAAGAACACCCAGTTGATTTACAACAACGGAGACGTATTGGACATGTTGATTGAGGCAGCCAGCATGGTTGTCAGTGTTGCGACACCAAATCGTGTTTTGACAGAGTTCGCCTGCCAGGCATCCCCTCGACTGCTGCATCAAAAAAAGAATATTTCCGCCAGCAGGCATGCCGTCTCGCACTGAAATATATGCTATTTTTGTGACGGAAGCAGCCGGCGCTATCCAAGGAGGAGCTTGTAGACGATGACAAGAACGTTGAGGAGGACAAGGGGAAAGCGCAGCAGGGTGCGGACTGCGGTGATGAGATTGATGATCTTGAACCTAACCGAGTTGGGGTCGAATCCCGGCTGCTGCTGGTACACGGACTGCGACAGCCCGACTTGCGGCAGGCGCGCGGCAGGCGCGCGGCAGGCGCGCGGCAGGCGTCAGCAACCCGTTGCACCTTTGTGGCGGCCGGTCCGCGGGCCGGTGCGCCGAGGAGGGGGCCGTGCGCATACCGCACGCCCCTGCTCGACGCCCCCGGCGCCGTCGCACTGCGGCACTCACTGCGCGCCAGGAAGCGTTCCTCGTGCAGCACGGCCACGGCGTTGACGAGCAGCAGCGAGGCCAGCAGCAGGTCGTAAAAGCCCATGACGTTGCCTCGAGACAGGCCAAGTCGGTCAAAGATCGCGCGGCCCCATGTTGTCCACGCCGCTGCAGCAGCAGCAGCAGCAGGAGCAGCAGCAGCAGCAGTCGCTGCCGCCGACGACCCTGACGCCGGTTCGCCCGCGCCAGCGGCCCCACTCGGCGTTCGGCAGCGCAGGCCACGCGCACGCACAGCTTCTCGCACGCTCGCCAGGCAGCCCGTCGGCGTCGCCGTCGGCGGCAGGATCGCCGCTCGAGTACACCCCGGGCGGCTCCGGGGCGGGCCGTGCTGGCCGGTCTGGCGCTGCTGTGAGAGCCGCTGCATCCGCCTCGCCGTGGACCCAGACGCCCTCGGGGCCCCTGCGCCATGCCGCATCCGCCGCGCCGCAGTCACTGGGCGAGCTTCTGCTGCGTCGCGCCGAGCTCGTCTTGTCCGACCAGGACCGCGACCGCTTCAAAACCAACGCCAAGGCCCTGGCCGTGGTGCTGCTGCTCGCGGGCCTTGCTGCCATGAGGTATGCGCTAGCGGCGCAAATCTAGCACGCCTTGATGCTGAAGCCGCACCCCGCAGTGGTTACCCAGTCAATCCTCTGAGGTGGCATCCGACTTTGGCCGGCGGGAGTCTGCTCCTCGTGCTGGTCGTGCTTGTCCTCAACATCCTCACCATCGCATTCAAGTTTGTCCGTCCCTGGCGGCGTGGAGTACCCGCCGCCACGCCATCTCCGGCCACCCCAGCCTCGCCTTTCGCTGCCCAGATCGAGTCCCGCGGCGAGGCTTGGTCGCCCGGTAAGCAGCAACATTGTATGAGTGATGCTCAGCTCAAAATCTGACAAGCAGCTCTCACTCAGTCAGAGCCTCGTCGCCATACCGGCAGGCGGCGATGCGCACTCCCTCGGAAGATACTCTCCGAAACCGGGCCGCGACCACTGCATCGCCGGGCATGACCGCGACAATGTCGCCCCTCGGCCGCGCCAGCGCTGCAAAGCCTTTCATCCTGCGAGGCTCGCCCAGTGCGTTGAGACTGAGACTGCTGCTAATGCTGATATTAGCCGTAGTCATGCTGACTCTGGAAACGCAGTGCGAAAGGATCTGCCCATGATCAATGACCGTGCCGGGCTGAGCCGCTTCCTCGACGACTCCGAGCGCCGCCTGGACCAGATCAGCGCGTCGTCAGCTACGGGCCGCGACTCGCTGTCGGCCAGCCTCGCAACGGCTGCGTCTGCAGCCCCAACCATCACGCGCTTCCAGCCCGCCGTCAAGCCCGCAGCCAACCTGGTTGCCAAGGAGGTCATTGAAGACGGCCTCGTCGTGCGCGACCCGGCAAAGACGCTGCGCGAGTGGAAGGCAGAGCCATTCATTGACGAGTGGGCCGAGTCAACGCGCAAGGTCGGTCAAGATCAACTGATGCCAAACCCACCAATGTTGTGAGCTGACTGCCGACGCTTGCTTCTACAGTGGCTCGCCACGTTTCTGCTCCAGCCCTTGGTCGCACGCATCGAGCAGACAGATCGGGAGCTGGTCGCCGCAGGCTTTGCTCACCTGACATGTGCCACAGCAACCGCATCTGGCGAGCTGCTTCACATCCGCTCGCCGCTTGAGCAACAGAACGCCGCCAATGCTGCGGCCGCGGCTGCCGCCGCCAAGAAACCCGCTGGCTTTGGTCTCTTTGGAGGCCCTGGCCAGACGAGCATGTTTCCCGCCGCCGCACCCGCTCAGCCGCAGCCGCCAGCGATCCCGCAAACGCTGCAGCAGCTGGCCGACGGACATGCATCTGTGCGTTTCTGCTCAAGTCGGGTCTCCGGAGCCACCATTCTGACACCCCTCCTGGCAGAATGCGACTGCTCGCAGCCGTGTCGCGCTCGAACGTTACTTGGCCGTTGGAAAGTACACATGCCGCGAGTACATTCTCGATCGAATCAAAAGTAAGTCGAATCTTCGTGGGCATTCTACTGCATAGTGGCGCTTAACGTGCGCGTAGATCTCGCCCAGGGGAGCTGTCTGGCAACATACCAGTGGAACGGCGGTCAGCCTTGGGACGGAAAGCCGTGGAAGCACGATAGCTACCCGTCCGACGCAGAGGTGCCCCAGGTCTTCTGCTTGACTTTTACCCACTTGATCTCTTTCTAACCTTTCCGCAGCTCGTCATGCATCTCTTTTGCCGCTATCTCGACGAGCTGACCAACACGCTCGAGCCGCACAAGATCTCGGGCTTCTCTGACAAGCACTTTTTGCCCGTCGGCGCCAAGCCAGGTAACACGCTTGTCTGCTTTGGATCGGTGTGAGGTAACATGTGTTGACCCGGAAAGCGTGTCGTGCAGTTGCCGTGGCCGCCGTCATGATCCGCGAGCAGTCGCGCTGGCCGGCCCACTACCAACTTGTCGTCGACAACACCATTTGGGATGTCTACCCCGTACGTCGCCTGCGCCAGAACTGTGCTTTGACCCGGAGTGCAACTTTGCTGACTTGACGTCTTGCAGAGCCGCAACAACTTGTTTCACGTGCTGTCGCTGTTTGTCTATGCGATCAAGTGTCTGTCATCAGGCTTTATCGGGTAGGGCCTTTGCGTGATTCTATATCAGGCGTCCCTGTGCTAACGACACGCGGCTCGGCCCAGACTGCTCTCGCTTGGAGGCAGATCCACCCGGCTCCTCGACATTGTTGCCACGGGGCCTTTGATCAGCCGCTTCGAGACTCCGCGCAAGCGTCACGGCCAGCCCACGACAGGAGCCGCCCCGGCCGGTGGTGCAGCTGGCAGCGACAGTGCCCAGCCGATCCCGAGCGTTGTGTTCACGCCAGTGACGGCGCGCAGGTAACCGAGCTCACGCATGGGCCGTCTCGTCACTTCAGGCAGCAGAGACTTTGTTTGCTGTTCAATGAAGGACAGAAATGGAGGCAGTGGGAGTGACGTGCTTGCAGAAAAAGAGTGCGTCAAGCCTTGAGCTTGGGCACTAAAGTACAAGCAGCAGGGGAAGGGCGTGATGTGGGCAATAACGACGCATTTAGCATCTTTTTGTTTGTCAGGATCCTAGGCAGAGGCGAGGCGATCCGGAAAGTTGAGCAGGCAGAGGACGAGACAGGTTTGCGCGCCGGCTGGCGTGCAGCAAGTGATCATGTGTATGGCAAACAAGCACGGTCGCCAGAGGTCTGTACACGTGCAGCGCACAGACCCCTGTCGCCTCATTTTTTCTCTGCCTTTTCGGCCTCCAGAAGCTCCTTATAGTACGCCAGCGAGTCCTTGATGGGCGTGATCACATGCTCCTCCATGTTTGGCAGCACCTTGCCGACAAGCTCGTACAGCGGAATCATGACATACCCAATGAAACTGCGAATGGTGTCAGAGCGAGTTGGCTTGGCACGACAAATGGAAACTTGGGCGGCAGCCATACTCACCCAATCTGCGCGCTGGCCTTGGTGACCTTTTCGCGGTCCATGAATGGCGCCGTTGGCAGACCCTCGGCCTTTTCGCGGTCCGACTGCGAAAAGAACTCTTCCAGCAGGCAGTTGACCCAGGGTTCTGCAGTCGCCAGATGCAACGTCAGCGCGGGGAAATCAGCTCCGGCATGCTCGGTGCCGACTGTCCAACGAACCAGATACATCGGCCGGGCGAACTGTTGCACCAAAGATACCCGCCATGCGTCAGAAAATGCAACTGCTGATCCACCGCAGGCTCAGTATGCAGCTTACTCTCGTTCGAAATGTCCGAGCACTTGACAATCAGCGTCATGAGCTGCCAATGTTGAGGCCAGATTAGCAATCATAGGCACGCCGGCTCGTGCGCACGCTGTGCGCTCAATTCCAGACTTGCCAGGATGCGGTGCTCGGGATCATCGTAGTTGAACGCCTCGGCGGCCTTTTTGAACTGCCCGAGAATCTCGCCGTGTCGGACCATGTCCGTCGACATGATGCAGCGGATCACGTTCTTGCGTACTTCGCGGTACACGGACTCGGACAGCGATCCGAGGATGTTACAGTCGTCTCGCTTGAGAATGTTGAAGAGACAAGCTTCGCATCCAACGTCGGGTCAGACGATGCAGTCGCTTTGCCCCCACGTCCGTCTACGCTTGCAGCACATCGCACCAGAATGATGCATCTCAAGCGGCGAAGAGTCGTTATACACAATCGCAAGCTCAGTCTTGGCTGTGGTCCCGGTTATCCCTGGTCAGCGGCGCGCGAGACAAGTGCCTATATCCGCTGCGGCGACGCACCGTTGATCTGGTAGGCGTTGTTGTATCCAGGGTGGTCAAGATCTGTGCTCTGCATGTCAGCGCGCGCATCTCGCATGTGCCACCAGCAATAGACCGACCGTGTCCAATGCATGCCACGGTTAGGACCAGTTTCTCGACCGGCTTGAGCTTGTTGATCAGCTCCGTAACGTTGATAATACCGTACATCTGCGTGGCGCGCCAACACGTCAGCCAGTCGTGTCGCCCGATAGCTTATGGCAACGCCTCTGCAATGCACACCATTTGCGTCACACAGAATGAGTGCTTGAAGTTGTGGAAGGGCTGTGGCGCGATAATCGTTGTGTGAGAAAACTCCAGTATAACCGCACTCGGCACCAGAGAGTAGCCCACGCACATTGTTGTTGTAGTTTTCGCGCACGACATGTAGGAACTTGCGCAGCGTTGCCGGCTTGATGTCAAACTCGGTCATGAGATTCATCTCCTCAAAGAGAAGCTCAAAGAGCGCAATGAGCTCGTTGTCGTCAAACTGCCAGTTGTCAAACGTGGGCGACCGCAGCCACTTGCGGATGTCGTCCGAGAACGTGTAGCGCGGAATGCTCAAGTATTTGGGATCGATCTTTTTCGGCGTCTTGGAGAGCATACCGTATGGCTTTCCGAACGTCAGCTTGTCCACGTCCTGGATCAGCGCGTGGCAGCAGAGTATCCACGTGCATGCCGAGTCAGCCTGAGAACATTTTAAAAATGAGCAGCATCACGCTGCGCGCCTACTTGCCATGCGCTCAAGCTTTCTGCGCAGCCGATCGAGCGTCTCCTTAAGTTGCACAACCTCACTGAGCGATGACGAGTTCTCGCCAATGGTCTGCAGTCTGGTCATCGCCAGGCGCAGGTTCTCGGCATCAGCGGGGGCTGCATGGTGCAGTCCAGTTCGCGGGTCGGCGTTGGCGGAAAACAAAGCGCAACACAATCGTGTGGTCAGCATTGAATGGGCACCGATGCAGGCACATGGGGCGGCATATTGTGGGCCGGGCGCGATGCGCATCGCATACACGCTGACGGATCAGACGCGGGGCGGCAGCGCAAACCGGGCGATACGAACGCTGGGCGGTCGGGCATCGGCTCCCGCCGCTCACGCCGCTCGGCAAGTCAAACGCCAGAGAGCGTGTGCTGGAGCGCGTCTGATTGCCCGGATGCTGCCCTCTCGCTTCCGATCCCGCTCCGCCCGCGCGGCCTCTGACATCATGACGAGCGTGCTGCATCGCAAGCTGCGGCACCCGAGCAAGTACGTACACTGCGCAGGGGAGATCACCATGTCGAGCACGTCCGTTGGCCCCGAAGATGCGTAGCGCAGCAGCGCCCATGGGTCTGCAGCCACGCGCTGGCCTCCCGGCGTCACGAGCGTAATATCAAATGCGTCGACATTGTCCTCGCCAATGTCCGCCAGGGCCAGCAGCACCGCCTTGACCTCCTCGAGCGTCGAGTCGCCTGTGAACTGCACAGTCTCGATCAGCTCGGGCGGTTCCGGTGCGGCCTGAGGGGCCGGCGGCTGGTCCGGCTGTGCTTCCGGCTGATCCTTGCCCCCTGCCTGTTGCTGTTGGGCGGCCTGTGCGGCGGCGGCGGCGGCGGCGGCGGCGGCGGCGGAGGCGACAGCGGACGTCGACGCAGGCACCCTCACGCACAACGAAAAGACCTGATGTTCCGGCTCGGATCTGCCATTGACGGCCAGCGACGACCACGTGGCCCCAAATGTGCCGACCGATGCCGAAGACGGGAGGCCTGCGCGCGCCGAGGCCCCCGCGACCGCGAGCAAGGATGCACCGCCAGCGGCTGCGCCGCCAGACGACGGGACCGCAACGAACGCGGGCTGGCGCTGGCTGCCCGCGGCCGCAATCGACGACGCCGACGTCGAGATGGCGAGCCCCTGTGAGGCCGGCAGATCCAGCGACGGCGCACTCCGCGGCGCCGAGTCGTTGGGGCTCGGCACGTGCGGCGACGCGGGAGCCTGCGTGCCCTGCGGCCGCTGGCTTGCGATGGCCGGCAGCGGCTGGGTCATACCCTGCCCGGACGCAGACGACTGCGGCATGTTGGTTTTCTGTGCCGCTGGCAAGATTTGAGCGCTTGAAAATGAGCCCGAAAGAGGAGGCACGAGCTTTGGCGAGAGCCTGGAGGCGGACACCAGAGAAACGCTTCCTGGCACAGCTTGCGCGAGCGAAGCTGGGATCGCAAGACTCGAGTCCTTTGTGCGGAGCGGAAGTGCGGCGGCCGAGGCACTGGCGTGGGCAGAAGGCGGCAGCGGAGAATGCTCGTTGCCGAGTGTCGCTTGGGCTGCACAAGGCGTGCTGGCGATAGAAGGGGTTGATTCCGCGTCTGGCGATGCGGATCGTGAGGAGAATACGCTGAGGTGTGGCAGATGGCCGTGAAAGACAATCTTTGGATGCTGCGCGCGCTGAGCCTGCTGCTGGTTCTGGAGCGCTTGATTCTGCAGGCCGGTATGTGCACGAAACGGAGCCCAGATGCCCGAAAGCGCCTCGGCAAAGTTGGGGTACCGATGCGAGTGTGCGGCCTTGTGCTCCGGCTCGCTTCCGCGTCGCTGGCCCTGCTGTTGTTCTTGCTGCTGCTGCTGCTGCTGCGGTGGTAGCTGCTCAGGCTGAGTGGGCGATTGAGGTGATACCGCCTGTGGTTGGCTGGATGGGCGCTGGAGAAGCGGCGACGGCGACCGAGATCTGGTCAAAGCAGAAAATCCGACAGTCTTGGATCTCGCGGGCGGCTGCGACTGATCAGCGCCGAGTGTGGTGCGGGCCGCCAGCTGGTGGGACGCTGTGATGCGCGCCAAAGGCTGAACAAGAAGCGGTCGAGGTTAGCATTCTTTCCATGCGTCGAGGCTTGGGGAGGGCGGGCGTCGGCGTCGGGACCCTCGACAGACTGATCCACGCGCGGCGACAACGCTGGCGAGAGAGCCTCTCCTCGCCGGCGGGCCGCATATGCACTGACGGCGAGCGAGCGCAACCCGCACCGAAATAAGCGGCAAGGCGCCGTCCTCTGCCGCCGCCGGCCCGAGCAACGCACGAGGCGCGTTGGGATGGTTGGCAGTGCTGGCGGAAGCAGCGGCGGCGGCAGGGCCGGCGGCCGCGAGCGGATCTCTCAAGAGATGAATGGTCGAAGGATAGGCGCGGGCACGGCCGGCGGCTGTGCGGCTCGGTGCAGGGTGACGCAGGCGGCCTAGGTGCGGCTTCTGTGTCGGCGGCTCTTGTCCAGCGGCCCGCGGGCGAGAGGATAATGGAGCGCGCTCACGGAGACGCTGGGTGTGGAGGCGAGTGCCGGCGCACCGCCTCCCGCACGGCGTCACCAGGACAAAGGCCCAATCGGCGCGCTTACGCTGCGCTGCCGGCAGTCTCGTTTCGGCGTGGTGGGCGCCGGAGCGAGATTGCGGTCCCGGCGGGGCTCAGATCTCGGCGTGTGCCGAATCTGAGCTCGCTTCTAGCACCACATGTGGCCGCCTAAGCGAGGCGTACGCCGAGAAGCTCCAGCACGCCGGGACAGCCATGCTCTGCAACGCCAAGCAAGCGATTGCATCGCCGCGCCGCCGCCATGGTCCATCCACCAGACGGCTGCTCTTCTTTTTCCAAGCGCAGCGGGGAAACTTGGGGTCTGGAGACTGACGCCTGCACGCCGATTGCAGTGCACGACTCACGCCTTGCGATCGAGCAAGGTCCACCCTGTGACGTCACTCACCCGGAAGATTGTTCTTGGGCTGCCAAGACGGAAATATGAGCTCAGTGGACAGGCACTTTGAGCCGTTTGGGCATTGTGCCGGCGTCGGCCCCGCTAGAGCGCGACGGCACGGCGGGCGTGGGGCCGCACCCAGCCGGCGTGGATCCCAAGCATGCACCGCAATGACGAGTCTTATTTCGAGCAGCGTCGTGACCAAGGCCAGTCAGACAAGCATCGCGCGGCGGCGGCGGCGGCGGCGGCGGCGGCCGCGGCGGCGGCGGCGGCGGCGGCCACGGCGGCGGCGGCAGCGGCAGCGGCATCGATCTGCGGGCGGTGTGCGGGCGACGAGCCCGTGATGGAGTCGAGCGAGACGGTGCCGTGCGCTGCGTCGAGCGGGCGCTTGCCGTGGGCGTTGATGGTCAGGCCCGGGAACGATGACGACGCGGCGGCGGCGGCGGCAGCGGCGGCGGCGGCCATGTGGGCGCCGAACGAGAAGGCGGTGGGCGGCGTGGCGTCGAGGCCAAAGCCGCTCGATCCGCCGGCATATGTCGCCGCAGCGGCGCGGGGCGCGGCAGCGGCGGCCGAGGCGCGGATGGGCAGGGGCGCGGACGCGAAGCGCGGGCCGGTGGCGCCGAACACAAAGTCGCCGGCGGCCAGATGCTGCTGCTGCCGCTGCGCCTGCTGCTGCGCCTGCTGCTGCGCCTGCTGCTGCGCCTGCTGCTGCGCCTGCCGCTGCGCCTGCTGCTGCGCCTGCTGCTGCGCCTGCTGCTGCGCCTGCTGCTGCGCCTGCGCTTGCGCCTGCGCCTGCGCGTGGATCTGCGAGTGGCCAAAGGGGTTGTGGTGCTGGAGGGCAAAGGGCGACTGGAGGGCGGCGTGAGCGGGGCCGTGCGGCAGCGAGGCGGGCGAGGCGTGGTGCGACAGGGCCTGCTGCTGGTGCTGCGCGGCGGGGGCGGGCAGCGGCGGGGCGGCGGCGT
>JADGIZ010000552.1:0-11929 GCA_027604665.1 Polyrhizophydium stewartii
CCGCCGGTGCTTCAAGCACCGGGCCTCAGAAGAGCTTCTGAGGCGACGTCGCTAGCGATCATCATGGTGATGGGCCGCTTCTAATGAGAATACAAGGAGTCAGTTTGGAAGGTGAGCAGACCATCTATTCACCTGATCAGAGATATAAGGACAAGGGTCATTTGTCTAAACCATTGCCAAACCAACGATAATTAAACTACTCTGTTATCAAATTAAATAACTAAGTTATCAACAATAGGTCAAAAGTTTCAATTAATAATTCAAGAGTTATCAGTTGAGCTACACAATATTAGCATCATCTGAATCTAGTCCCTACAGGTTTGAACAATGCTTTGGCCTTTTGAGCAGTATATCAGTTATTAACCCAATGGTTTGAGTGCATCAAGTCTATAACACATTAGCATCAGGATCGCGAAGCCGCTCAAATCTTAAAGGATCTGGTTCTGATTCTTATTCCAATATAGAGTAGAAGAATTGGACCCCTGATGTTTTGCTCAAATTGGCCCCGAATTCCCGCTACGCGGCAATTCTCTAAAACAACCACCTAGATGGTTAGATGGGTTATCGAGCCATACAATTGAATCAGAGGAAATAGTAAGATGTAATCGATCAAGTAACCCAAAGAATGATTAATTGCTATGACATCTAGGTCGATAATTATTTTCATGGTTTTTTGCTTCAATAGTTGTATATATAGCACAAATGAGAGCGGCCTGTATTGAGAGGCAATTGTACAATTGCTGGGCTAGGAGATTCAAAAGAGTTTCAAAATTCATCTCCTAGCCTAACTACCCTACCCTGCCCCTTAGGAGCTGTTAATATTGAGAATAGGGCCTGTATAGGATATGTAAGGATAGCTTTAGGACCATTTTCTGGTATGTTTAGGATAGTGATCGGACGGCGCGTTAGCTCCCCCCGTACGGGGGTCGTCCTAACGAATAGGTATTACCAGGGCATAGGGCCATATAAGGGGGGCATGTCTAGGGCAGGTTGATGACGCGCGTATGTGTCGGCTAGCCGCAGCGATCGGTCGCGTTCAGGGCGCTCCTAATAGCTCTTCAGTACCCTGTTAATTTAACCTAATAACGATTAAACGATCAAAGATCGTCTCATGTATTTTACCTTTAATAATATTTCGAGAACAAACGTATGTTTGTGAATATCTAATATAGGGGTTGAGAGACGAAATAACACGAAAGAAGATTAAATAAGACCTACTAGTATGGGGTTATGTCACGAGGCTAAGCCGAGATAGTACAAATCATTTTATTCAATTAGGTCTCAGAAATTGCTTCTTCATTAACTAATCTTTGAAATTAACAGCCTAATTCAAATACTTCGGATGAGCTGCGGCTACGCAATTTTGACCCCCCCCCCTAATTAGGGGGTCTTAAGTATGAAACGGAGCGATATCCTGCTAAATGCAACTAAAATAGCTTCATCCTATTACCATTATGATCGACTAAGTCGATTTATCCTCTTTTATTCTGTGTGTCCATTTAATTAAGCGAAGCATAGGTCATTGATTAGTAATTACTTCTTCACTAATTATGGTACTCCTCATTACATAAGCTCTACTATTTAATTAACAGGGTATAAAATACTTCTACATAACTATAGATACTTACTAATTGGGCCCTGTCGAGCGTAGCCGATTATTTACTCTTTGGTCTTATTACTAAATATCACTTAGATGGCTTATTGTCTTACTTGTGCATAATAAATAACTCAGAAGAGGGGAGCCTTTACTTGGCTACGGTCACGGTCGCTAGTCCGATAGGTGGCTTCAGATTTATATAATTCACTATGTTGAGGGACCTCGATAAAATCTCTTTTGATATTCTTTGGAGCTGCTATTCCATTTTCTTCGATATTTCCTTTCTTGGCCCTATTTTGACCTACCTTAATTAGATTGAGATTTCTGCCTATTACTCAAATAGTTTCAGCGGTCTTCTTTGTAGTAATTCGCTATATATGATTACTTCTTGTTCTTCTAAGATCTTATATTGGGGGCGTAGATTGTCGCTTTTTAGGTCTAATTTCTACTTTTTGGAGCGGCATCCGCCGCGGCTTGATTATCTGGTCCTCATCGGGGCGGTAAGGGCCCCGCCCCGATGAGGATTACCATACCCTGACATCTTATTATCTAGTATGCTTGAAGCGAGGATATATAGGTTTATTACTCATTTCTTTTTCCTATATTATTTGACTTAGTAGGAAGAAATAAGGGACATTCTAGATGGATATCAAAAAAGGGGGGGGGGGTCAAATGTAGTACAAGTGGATAATCCAAGGCAGATGGAAGGTAAGAACCACGGGATATCAGTAGTCATACCTAGGATGGTGCCAAATTGTAGGATAAAGGGGACTTAGGTAAAAATAAGGAACAAAAGACTCATATAGGCAAATGGGATGAAGAAGAAAGGTTTAGCTTGATGGAATTTTCATTGATCCAGTATAGATTTGGGCTCAGCTTGTGTTTTCCCTTTATATGAACAGTCTGATTAGATCAACAGCAATGTTTTAATCTAGTCTAACATGGTTAGGATTATTGTCTACTCTTCTTATATAGGATACACATCTTTTATAACTTGTTTCTATGCAATTTAGACGCCAAACTAAAGGAACCTCCAAATAGGTAAAGACGGACAATGGAGTAGTCCAGGATTTTTGACAGCTAGACAACATATTGTAACTATCGATTTTTATCCAACCAATTTTGTATTATTCAAAGACTATACATGTAAAAGGGCTAGATCGATCTTGGATCGATTATTTATGAACCGCTGATGTTACAGGATTAGACTAATAATTGGTTAATAGATCAGGGGAATGTACAATATAATTATGAGACGTCAACTCCTATACACCACAGTGAGCTGCTTAAATATTTCTTTAGTACAAAATACACCACTCTGCATGTCTAATCTAAAGTGAATCGTGGGAGAGCTGTTAGTTGCGCACTTATTCCATCTTCCGGTGTTTAGTCCATATACATAAAAAATAAGTTATGCTGACTCCTCTTGGCCCTTATAATGAATTCTACGTCGAGATTTGACGGTGTGCTTTTCACATAAATAGATATTATTGATTATGTCAGTATTGAGGATTAGCTAGATAGAACCATAGTAAAACAAGGATAATCACATATGCAAAATCATCGATATGGAGAAAAGAATAGTTATGAAGCAGTTGAACGGTCAGACTTGAACAACTTCAGAATTAGCTAAATTTGTTTATCACTTTTGATTCGATATAAATATTACATTTGGCAGATCTCAGGGGATAATTTATATAATACATTTATTCGATAATATCTCTTTAAAAGGGGGTTCTATGTAATGTTATAAAAGAACTACCATAGTTGGAACCCATGTATAAAATCCCAGCTAGACTTGCGGTTTTACTCTCCTATAATGCCCTGCGTAGGACAGAATAAACTGGAAAAATGCCGTATCGATCCAATTAGCTGAGTTAGATTCCGACATTAAAAATTGTTCTACAAGCGATTTTCTGTTTGTCGTTAATATATGCATAATTGATATCTTGTTATTTTACATTTGATTTATAATAATTATCCTTCAATATAGGACTTACGGAAGATTTCTTTTATAAAATTAATAAAGCTAGCATGAAAATCAATCATTAGGTAAATAGCAAAGTAATCCAAACAGTCAAAATGAGGTAGATGCAACGAACTAAAACCCTTGACAATAATTGGAAATAGAGTCCATCCAGAAATGTTTATCTAAAATCAAATCAGCGCTGAGAGATGTGCAAACATGAGGGCCCGCATAAAATGGTCGGAATCCGTGCGCCCTGTAAGACTAACAACTGTTCCCTTCGAAGACGATAAAGCTGTAAATTACGCTAGAACTTGCACTGATTTATTAATTTCCTGATCAACTATTAGATTTGTTTCTTATAATGGTTTCTCCTGGAAGTACCGCTAAATAAGAAAATCCTCTATCAAAAGGGATAATTATTAAGGATCGTATATCAATCAAAGGAGATCCATCTCTATATTAGAAACTAAACCAAGAGATCTCGGACTTCCGATAATTAGATAGGCTCTGGGAGGTGGCATCGACCCATTCCACAACTGGAAGACCAAAATGAAATATTTACTTATGCTATTAACTATCCCATATAATTAGTCTGCATACCTTTATCCTATAAACACACGTAGGGTGACTCTAGCTGATTGGAGCGTCTATCTCCAGTAAAAAGAGATATATAGACTCACTCAGAAACAGGAACTAAAATCAAGATATCTCGGACTTCCGATAAAGCTATACCAACCCGTTCAACTATTTTTCACGTATATCCCATCCTTGCTTATTCTGTCATCTAATTCGAGTACTAAATTTCTTGATAGAATATCCCTATTTTTCGAAGTTGAACGTATTTTAGAAGGTCAATGCAGCTGGAGTAAGTCCAAAGAATAATATTTGCAGATTTTCTCTTCATTTGGTTTGATCTTTCTTTACATATTAGTAGTATTGACTCTGACTAATTAGTTCTGATCAGGAGTTGTAGTCGCATAAATTATGATAGGAGAGATCACGTCCTGTGTATATTGACTCTACCCTAGACCTACTTCGTTATGTATAATTCTAATCAGAAGTTCAGCATCTAATCCAAGTCAACTAGAGTGATAATCTATGTAATCGATAACGGATAACCAGTCTGTTGCAAAGCTAATGATCGGACTTTTCCTATCTAATTGTTAGCTGCATGATAATCTACAAGTTTTACTATGAGGACATCCCTTTATGTATTTTAGCTACACATCGGTATATGGTCTTATCAAGTTGCACCATATTGAGTTATTTGATCACGCATTTTTCGTCGTGTTCCATTAGTTTGATTTCATCTATTGATTTTTTCTATATTAGTACTTTCCATTTATCTTGGATCTATGTACTTTCGGATTTTATTATACCCTAATTCTACGATAATTGACTTGCTGTTTACTTGAAAATGTATAGGACATATCTGCTCGATTAAAGCTAATCGGATAACATGTTCCAGCTCACGTAATATTGATCATTTCTGTGGATCTTATTTGGCTTTACCGTCTTGCTTTGCCTATTTAGATAATTTGACAATCGGTTATGCTACATATCCATAGTCAGAAGATGATATCTGCTTATGTCTGCAGAGGAATCACGCTTTATCAACTTATCCTGGTCACCCCTATACGACTATTTTCCTTTGCTGTTTTAGTCTATTTAATACGGCGGATGAGCTGGACTTTTTTACGGTCCCACTAATTTATTGTAGTTTTTTACGCTTTTTACTGTCCTTGTTATCTCCATTGGTTTACCCCCCCCCCCCTACACTCTTTTTTCTACTTTTCATCTACTTCTTTTTTCCTATATTTACCATCTAATCCTCTATAACAACTAGAAATATTAGTCCTAATATCAGATGGCTTACTCCTAATAGCCCCGATGAGGTAATCAATTAATTGAGGTGGCCCGGGGGCCGGCCACGGCCGCGATTTTACTTCATACAGCTCATTTGCATTAGATGGGATACCTCTATTCTTCATATTAGATGGTGTTTCTAGGGGTGACTAGTCGCTACCTATTGATGATATAGGAATTGTCAAATAGGAACCTCCATAAACCAATTTGTTAACCATATGGTAGTCATAAGTCAGAAGGTAGTAAAATGAACAAAGAGAGGCATTAATCGTAAGTCCTTACCGCACCAAGAAAGAAAAACAAAATAAGCTAAAGAAAGATCAAAAATGATTAGATTTAATGATTACGCTTTACCATATCAAATAGGTTTTCAAGATCCTGCTACAGATTGGATGTATGCTATTATTGATTTACATGATAATATTATATTTTATTTAATTACTTTATTATCATTAGTTTCATGGTTTTTTATAAGTAGTATGTATAATAAAGATCATTTAATGTATTTACAACATGGTGATTTAATTGAAGTAATATGGACTATAACACCAGCTTTAATTTTATGGATAATTGGTATTCCTAGTTAGAAATTATTATATATGATGGATGAAATATTAGATTCAGAAATAACTATAAAAATAATTGGATTACAATGGTATGTCAATGCCAGAAATAAAATAGGAGATGAATTACGAATTCCTAAAAGCTAATCGGGCCTCAACGCATAGCTCGCGCATGCGACGGCCCTTTACGACTTCATCCTATTTATTAGTCAAAGAAAGGAATCGAGGTGGACGTGCCCGCCCCCGCGGTGCGTTCACCTCCACAACTAAATTTGGCGACACAAATGAAAACGGTTCAAATCTAAAGCCCTCAACGACCAGGCTACCAAGGGTGGCTTTGAATTGCTTTAATAGACCGTCAGGTTATGAGAACTGTCCAGATGAAGTTACTTATCCTGCTACAGACTGGTCCATTTGTGGGAAGCATTCTTTGAATGTCTGCTTAATGTACAGTCGAAAAATTAATGTCCTACAGCTTCCTGTCATTCGAGACCAACCTTGAAGTGGCTGGTGTGGCGTAGGCGAAGGCCGGCCACTCCGCGACCGGCCCCCTTGGGGGGGCCGCCGGTGCTTCAAGCACCGGGCCTCAGAAGAGCTTCTGAGGCGACGTCGCTAGCGATTCAATTAAATATAAGCTACATAGTCGAGCGATATACGATCGCTCTTTATTAGAATTCGCTGATTTGAGGTTCAGGGTGTAGTTTGTAACCCAAAGTTGAGGGTGTAGTTTTATTTATAACTCAAAGTTGAAGCCGAATCTTAGGAGCTAAGATACTCAGTTGATATACCTCCCCTATTAGACTAATTAACAAAGCATGCTGGAACGATCGATCGTAGATCGATTAGAAGAAAGCTATGTTACCTCTAGCCTAAGGCTTCGCTCTAGCTTAAACAAATAGAAACTAAAGAAAGACAGGAATCAGCATTAACTCTCTAGATGATTAATTAACAGGTATTTAAGCACTAGCCTCTGAATCAATTTGATCAATTAAGACAAATAGTAACTATTTCAAGATAACTAGATAGTTCAAGCCAGAGCCTAAGCTCTCAACATGTCTAAGATCCTTAGAGGGTGATAGTGAGACAAAGGTTTACGAATATATCAACTAAGCAATACGTGAAGCGGCTGGAGCGACCGCCTCCTTCAAGGAGGCTACGTCGCGGCGCGATCTATCGAGTGGGTCAACTTCCAGATCGAGAAGTTCTAGACAAATGAGCTATAGCAAGAGATTTTAATGGCTGCTAACAGAGATCAGCTTTATTTGACGATCAATTATTAAGATAACTTGTACGAAACCCCCTCTAGTGATAGGGAGGAAACTATCTAATTCCCCAGTATTAGCTTTACCAAGAATAGCTGCTTACACAAGAATTCAACATTTGTTTTAGAGAAGTATCAAGTAGACCTTTAGGAAACAATAGTTAGAAGAATACTTGTAACTCAAGAGAGAGGACAAAGATCTGGAAATAAATCGCGAAACCGCTTCAATAAGTAAAAAGTAGTATATTAAAGACAAATGTGTAGATTAACTTCAACCAGAGAATTAGCATATAACTCCAACCAGTAAATTAGCATATAACTACAAGGAGGAGGAGATACAGAAATGTGCTCAATCTCTATCCTCCAGTACTTATTTATAAGCCTAAGATTGAAACACCAAATGAAGCATCTACTAGATGCTCAAACAGAGGTAAAGATCAACTACTAAAAAGCAAAGCTCTCTAGACAAGAAGCATACTGTTTAACCTGCTACAGCTAAGTCTCATAGTCTCACTTGTAATCCTTTAAGGTAGAACTATCCTAGATCCAACTTGTGAATTGAAGAGGAAGAGTTACCTCCAAGAAGGCGGACCGGAGGTCCTACAAGCTATTTCAATTTAGTTTCTTGGAATTTATGTAAGCCCTCTTCTGGAGAAGAACTTACAAGCTATATACTAGTACACATTCGTTAACAGATTACAGTCGCGGCGGAGCCGCTCCAATTCGTATAGATTTAAAGAATGATCCTTGGACCCCTCTAGAAGAGATATTAACAAGTCTAACGTTATTAAATCATAGTTTGGCAAAAGACTCAAATGACGAGGTTCAAGAGGCTCGGATTTTACTCACAATTCTTCACAAGCATAGCTTATCACCTTAAACCGGACCGGAGGTCCTCCAAATCCTTTAAATTAGCCTTCTATTTATTTAGTTAGTCTAATTCCAGCTATACTATCGATCTATCAGATCGACTAGAAGTCAGGCGAAAGAAAGGATAATCTTCAGGTAGCTTTTACCTCAAGTTAGTCATTTAAGTTAACCTAGATACTTAGCGACAATATTTATTTTAGGCAGATAAAGCAACCCTTGGTTGCCTGAGTTGACAAGTACAAGAAAAGCCCACTCGTCTCATATTAACTAGCCTAAGCCGCTAGGAGTCGCTCCAATTATTCTCAATTTAAATATTACAATTATTCTTAGTTTAAATATTACAATTATTCTCAAATGCTTTGCATTTTAAGTTGTGTAAGGGAGAGAGACACGGACTTGTAGTCAATTTAGCCATCTTAATTTAGTCTAATCTAGGGCGTCGATCGTAGATCGATAGAAAAAGAATAGGCAATTCAATGAATTGCTCAATCAAGACGAGCTAGAGCTACTATTCAAGAGTTGAAGAGATAAGTACTAGTCACGAGCTGAGCTCAGAGCATAATATGAAGTTAGCTCCGAGGATCTGGATGGCGATCAAATCAGTTACCCTTAATTGTCATTCTTATCGTTACCAACTCTTGTGAATCCTTTTGACCCCAAATCGAATTAATAAGGCTAATGCTCTTCTTTATAAAGTTAATTAAACATGCATTTACTTTATATTCATCTGTTCATGTCTTTTAGATTTCTTGTTAGACTTTTTCTATTTTCTCTAGTCAAGCCTATAATATTTGATAACATTAGGCTAACGCTGACTCTAATTGATTCGCTTCGCTCATTTATATCAACCTACTTCGAAAGTACAGGGAATTCTTAAGGAAGCATATTTAGCAGCAAAGGCAGGAGTGGATTAAAGTATATATTGGGTGGAGCTAGAGTAGCTACTAGAAATTTAGAACTATCTGATTAGATGTCTTAACCAACCTTTGGTTGGTGAATCTTTAAGATACATTTAAAGGCTAGTTGAGAGCACATTGTTTAGAGGAGCTCAGCGACTAATTCAAGGAAAGACCCTCCTTAGAGGAGCATTATTTGTTAATGAACATTTTGAGCAACTAAGTTGCTTACTAATTGATACTTATTCTTTATTAGCCTAAATTACTCTAATTTTCAGAGCTAATCATCGAAGATGATGACGACGATCAACGCTTACTTCCTAGTGTTTGTTAATTAAAGGTTTAGCTTGATTTCTTAAATCTTTTGGAGCGGCATCCGCCGCGGCTTGATTTCTTAAAGATTCATCGTATTTGTTTATCATAGAATTAGAGGCAGAACTTTATAATATACTTCAATTTATTACAGTGCTATAGCCCTTATTTATCACTTAGTAGCCTTGTTTAGATTCTTTCTGTTCTTGTTTAGCTTCTAGCAAGTTGTACTTCTTCTGCTCTTCTTGTTATTTAAATGTTAATCTTTACTAGTTTTACTTGTGTTACTTAGTCTTCTTAAGTTATCTCGGAGCGGCGGACGTGACTAGCCTCAGAAGCTCTTCTGAGGCCCGGTGCTTGAAGCACCGGGGGGGCGCCTGAGGCGCCCCGGTCACGGACGTGACGTAGGAGCCTTTACAAGGCTCCGGTCACTCCGCGACCGACCTCCGGTCTACTAGCGTCCGCGACCGGGCTTCGCCCTACGTCGCGACCTAGCGATTAAATAAAAATTAGAGTATTAAGTTTAAGACTTGTGTAAAGGAAGGATTGTAAAGAGCTCAGTTGTATCAAGCTACAGCTGTAGAACCAATGATCTTTAGAAGGTTAAACAGAGAATGAGATTGAGTTGTCATCTTTATGTTTAAGTTAGAGCCTTAAGCATGAATGAGCTTGTGATGGAATGCAACAACAAAGAAAAAGAGTAAAAAACTAAGTCCTGAACATTAGTTATAGGCATAGTTAAGCCTGCTACGAATCCAACAGAATTAGATGTAGTTGAACTTCCCAGCCTTAAGCATGAGCAAGAAAGATCTAATCTTAGCTCCTACATCATATTTAAGAGTTAAGTTTGTGTTCGAGTCTTGTTATTTTCAATCAATGCCTGCTAAAGAAGATTATGTTTAATTATTAGGCAAGGCTAATTTTAATCTGTTTATTCTTCTTTATTTAATTATCTTGTCTTTTCCGATATTCTTTGACATCAGCACTGTAGTTGAATAATCGAAAGAAAGCAATCCAGAGGATTGCGCCACTCTTCAGAGTGGTTTGTAGACGAAACGAGGTGCTATCTTACTGTTTGAATGTATCTTGGTTAGCTTCGCGATCTTATTAAGTATCTCTCTCAGATTTCTAATAATCTTTTGTGCTCAGGATTGATCTATATCCAGAAATTCCTGCTTCTAAGGCCAAGAACAAGTTGAAAGAGAGCTCAGCTCATAGCTCCTTCCCAGGCAGAGTCTTTACCAGGTAGTTTTAATCGATCTATGATCGATGATCGATTTCTTTCCAAGTTCCAATCTCTACGATAAATTCTTTATTTCATGTTTTAGTGTACGTCAGGCTAAGCTCATCTTCTAGCTCCTGTAAATATAGCATTTGCTTTGATCCAGGACTTTAAGTTAGAATAAGTAGGAGGATCAGTTAAAAGATATTTGGAGATAAGCGCCTGCGTAGTTATTTCTCATAATAAGAGTTAACACACCTGGAAGGTTGAGAAAGTTGTTAAAGTAGGAGGAATCACTAAGAGTATTGTTTAAGTGCATAGGTCAGGACTTGCTAGATTTGTATGAACCAAGGTCTATCTTTTTAGGAGCAATCACAATATTCGGACTAACTCTGTTTGCAATAACTACTAGCTTCATTAGAGGTTAATTCGAAAGAGCCAAAATATCAGCTCATGCATATGAGCCTTGGAGTTATTATAAATAACTCTCATTTTAGATTACATTACATAATAAAAGACGTAGCAATGTTACACGTTGGTTTCAATACTTGTTTATGTGTAGGCTCAATAGGCAGTCAATCATATTGATCGACTTCGTCGATGACGCGTCCTCTATTGGCCCCTGGTAGTTTTATAATAATCTATGGTGATCCAATGGATTGCTTCTATTACTAGTAACAGCAAGATGAAACTCTGTAAATGAGCAGTTGCATAATCGCGGACGTGACGTAGGAGCCTTTACAAGGCTCCGGTCACTCCGCGACCGGGCTTCGCCCTACGTCGCTCCAGCCGCTTCAAATTGTTAAACATAAAACTGAGTTGAGTTAGGTTATAAAGCCCTGAAGGGATAGTAACAATAAGCTAAATCCGTACAACTGAGATGAAAGAGTTGAAACAAGATAATGCACATTTATGATTTCATGTCAATTTAGGTAACCTTTACACATGAATCGCATAACTTCTTTCATCATCAGTGATATGGTAAGTTTCCTTAGTTTTCCGCTGTTATGAATGATAAATTGGATAATCAGTCAAGTTAAACTAATTCCATTAACTTAAATCATGTGTACACTAGTAATTCTAACACTTCAATTTGTATCTGTTATTGAAGGGCCCCCTGTACGGGGGGGGCTATAAGAAATCTCCAACTTGGTTTAGTATTATCTGATTAGTGAGGTCTTTAGTTTTAGTCATTGGGATCGGATTAGATTTTGCCATAAAGCTAGAATCGATCTTTAGATCGAGCCACTCTTTAGAGTGGTTTGTTGAAGTAATATTTCAGTATTTCAAGCAATCTACGATTGCTCTAATCTGTTGTCTAATTTAAGAATAGATGGAGTCTAAAGGGTAAAATTGATGCGGGAATTGGAAAT
>JADGIZ010000553.1:0-11886 GCA_027604665.1 Polyrhizophydium stewartii
GTGCGCGCTGGCGCGCCTGCCCGCCGCCTGCCCGCCGCTACGCCTGCCTCGGCTGCGGCGGCGGCCGTCGCGGCGGCTGTGCCTGCCAGCGCGCACCGACGCGCCGGCACACGCAGCAGCGAGCGCGCAAGATCATCCGCAGGCGAGCGCCGACATGCGGCGGGCGGGCGGGCGGCCGCGGCGGACTCGCGCACAAACACAGGCGCGGCACGCACCGGTCTGGAAGACGCATTCGCCCGCGACAGAGTGCGTCTCGGCGCCAAACGAGATGCCCGAGTAGGCCGAGCCGTCCGAGAGCAGCAGCACCGACGTGGGCTTTGCGTCGACCGGGTGGTGCGCAGGCGGCAGGGGCGCGGCAAGCGCGGCAGGCTCGGGCACGGCGGACGCCGGCGTGGCGGCAGAGGCAGAGGCGGGCATTGGTTGTTGTTTAATTAGGACGTTGGGACGGCGCGCTCGGTGGTTGCCGAGAGTGGAAAGAAGGTTCGGTTCGCGTCCGCCTTTTATGTGCGCGGGGCGGTGCACCCGAGGCAGTTTTCTCCATTCCGCGCCAAAAATATCAGCTTGTCACGATACTGACAAATGGACAAGTACCAGGTGCCCGCCCGCCTGTCGCCCGCCGCGCGCCGCGGCCGCGGCCACCAGCACCGCCGCCACCGTCTTGGCGCGCAGGCCGGCGCTGACCACGAGACCCTGCGGCCGGCCGTCCCATGCAGAAAATTGAAAAGCTCGGCGAGGGTGCGTTCGTCGCCAGCCTGCCCGCCCGCGGCCGAAGCCAGAGGCGACGACCGCCTGCGGCGTGACGCCCGCCCCTGCGGCCGGCCTCCGTGCTGGCCATGCCCGCCGCCCGCCGCCCGGCCGCCCGCTGACGCCCGGCCGCCGGCGTCGCTGCTTCCCCCGCCTCCAGGCACATACGGCATTGTCTACAAGGCGCAGAACCGCGAGACGGGCGACGTCGTTGCGCTCAAGCGGGTGCGCACCCGACCGGCCAAAGTCAGGCCTGAACCCGGACCCTGCTGACGCAGCGCTCGGCCGCCCGGCCGCCCGCCGGCGTCTTGGTGCCGCTCGCTGGCTCGCCCAAAAGATACGCCTGGACAACGAGGAGGAGGTGGGCTGCCGCCGCGGTCCCGTGCCCGGAACCCGGCGACATGGCTGACCGATGGCTTGGTCTGTGACGCCGACGACGCCGCGGCGACCGCCAGGGCGTGCCTTGCACGGGTGAGCCGGCCTGCGCGGCGAGGCATTCGACCGTGCCTGTCGCCGCCCAGCACCCTGCCTGTGTGGCCGCGCTGTGCCCCCGCTCACGCCGCCCCAGCAATCCGCGAGATCTCGCTGCTCAAGGAGCTCAAGCACCCCAACATCGTGCGGCTGTACGATGTCATCCACACCGAAAAGAAGCTCACGCTCGTCTTTGAGTACCTGGACTCGGATCTTAAAAAGTTCCTCGACTCCAACAGCGGCGACATAAGCCCTCCGACAATCAAGGTGCGAGCGCCGCGCGCCGTCGGTCCGTGGTCGCTGGTGTGTTCTGTGGGCTGACTCGCGCCACATCTGCCAGCATCTGCTGCACCAGATCCTCCGAGGTGTTGCGTTCTGCCACGAGCATCGCGTACTGCACCGAGACTTGAAGCCGCAGTATGTTCGCCCCCATCGATCGGCCGCGTCTGCTCTTGCGCCGATGCCGCCATGCACGGGGCTGATGAAATCCCATGCGACTGCAGAAACCTGTTCATCAATAAGCGCCTCGACCTCAAGCTCGGCGACTTTGGCCTTGCTCGCGCCTTTGGCATTCCAGTCCGCGGCTATTCGCATGAAGTCGTCACATTGTGGTACCGCGCGCCAGATGTTCTCATGGGCTCGCGCCAGTACTCCACCTCGATCGACATTTGGTCCACGGGCTGCATCCTTGCCGAGATGGCGAGCGGTGCGTGCGTGAGGTGCGTCGCACGAAACCATCCATTGCACTGACATACCCATTTCTGGCCCGTGCTGCCTCGACCCCAAGGTGTTCCTCTGTTCCCTGGCAGCTCCATCCGCGACCAGCTCATGCGCATCTTCAGGCTCCTTGGCACGCCAGACGAAAAGGTGCGTTGCGCGAATCACCAAACGCACAGCCTCGCGCAACCTGCATGCTGACTCTTTTCGTGGGTCCAAAGTCGTGGCCGCGCGTCGTTGAGCTGCCCGAGTACAAGCCCGACTTTCCCATCTTCCAAGCGTCGCGACTCGACGTGCTTTTCCCAAAGCTCACACCAGAGGGCAGCGATCTCTTGACAAGAATGATCGAGTACCAGCCCGAAAAGCGGATAAGCGCCGCCGAGGCTCTGGACCGTGAGTTGCGCGGTCTCGCGGCAAGGTTGGCAGCGGTGCGCGTCTGACAATCTGAGCATGTTTAATTGTGACTGGCAGACCCCTACTTTCAAGACATGGCAAGCCTCGCTGCTCCGTGAGCCCTCACCCCGAGCCGGCGGCCCGGCTGGTTCACGAGCCGCTGCATCACGCTGTGGCCGGCGAAGCGTTGCTGCGGCGATACTCCCAATACAGCTTTCGGATCGAGTCGAGCTGCTCCAGCCTCTTGCATGCCTGGCCTCCCGCGCGAAGCGACAATCCATCCAAGCAAACAAGCGGCGGTGGCACCGTCAGAGCCAGAGTTAGCTCATGCGCAGCTCAAATACATCGTGCAGCGTGTGCACCGTCGCAAGTGCACCTCAACAAACTGCTCCGTCTGCCCGCGCTCCTCGTAGACATCCGCCAGAAACGCAAGAGCATTGGAAACTGGGCTGGGCTCGGCAGACAACGCCAACGCCGTACTCTCGGCCGCGGGAACCTGGCTCAGACTCAGGCTGCTCAGCTGAGACACGACTCTGCAGCGACTGTTAACAGATGAGCGCGAGCAGCAAGCAAGACAGCGCAATGCGAGGCTTGCCCGCGCAGATAGTTCCAGGCGCTTTCGTTGTGAGGCGCCTTTTGAATGTGCGATAGGGCGTATGCGACTTCGGCGTCGAGATCGGCGGCCGTGAACTCCGCCGGGCGCCGCGAGACAACAAAGAACCGCTGGTTCCAGGCAGAGTTGTTGCGCACATCGTCGCGCAGGAGCCCGTCAATGTACTCGAGCTCGCTGTCCCACAAATCGTACTTGCTCACAATGTGCTGTCTGGGCCTCGCGGAGTCAGGCATGGGGCAGGTGCCGGCAGCGGCGTGGTCCGTCGCCGCACCTATATGCCCACGCGTGGTAGTTCTTGGAGTCCAGCGCCAGGATGCGGCCCACAAAGTCAATCTCGCGCTGCGGCTGATTGAGCTGGTCCGAGATCGCCTGCCGATACGGCCTGGAGGCGGCGCAGGTCAGGCATAGCGCCGTCCGAAGCCAGCGCCGCATGGAGACAAACCCACCAGAGCTGGTAGCTCTTGGGCGTCTCGAATGCCACCTCCTCGACAAACTTGAGTTCATCCTCAAGCGGCGACCCCAGCGCTCGCACCGTGTCGAGCCGGTACTTCCTGCGCAGCGGCCAGTCAGCCGAGCGATCCTTTGGCACAGCACTCTGCCGCCCCCGCCGCACGCCCCACCACGCCGTGTAATGCGACGAGTTGGCCTCGATGATGAAGGCCGTGAGCTCGAGCACGCGGGCAGACTTCTCGCCGGAAAGGAGCACCGCTCGGAACAGGTCCATGGCCTCGGGGTCTGAGCAGCGGCATGCGCGGGTGGGCGGTCCACGAGCAGCCCCGCGCGCCGTGTGGGCCAGTCGGTCATTCCCGACGCAAGGGCGCGGGGGGGAGGGGAGCGCGCCGGCAGCGGCCAGGGGCCTCCATGCAGACGCCACGGCCTTGTCCAGCCGCCGCACTCGGCAGGCGGCCTTTGGGGGGAGGGGCAACTACACGCACACTCTTGCGCATATGCTATGGGCGCCAGGGGTTGCACGCCGTCGTCCTGCGGCACGGGCACGACGTCCTTCCAGTCGCTGGCCGAGAAAGGCATTTCTGGTGATCGCAGCGGCAACCGCGCCCATGGAGCCCCGCTGCAAGGACGTGGGGCTCCCGGCCTCGCCAACCGGCCAGCAGACGCAGCACTCGCACGGCTCGCTGCAGATGGGGCCAAGCGGCATCTATCGACGCCACATCTCCGCACCTCGGTGCTGCGGGTGCCTGGCACGGCGCAGATCTGGACCGCGGTGCTCCGCAATTCTCAGGTTGACCACGTTTTGGATGGCCATCACACCCGAGCGCGTTCTGAGGTGCGCTTGGACGGCGCACGCTCTCTGGCGCCGAGGGCCCTTGCTGCAGAGCCTGTCGCGCTATGGCTCGTGTCACCGGAGCGGCGGCTCTGGTGCTGACGGATGCACGCCCCGAACCAACGACCCGCCGCCCGCGGGACACGCCGCCCCGCGACAACATGCCACCCCCCAACCGACAACACGACGGCAGTCTCAAGAAGCCCACCGCCGATGCAAGTATCGCTGCGCTGCCGTGCGTCTGGCGCCGCCGAGCTGCTAACCGCGCGGCCTTTAGTTCCTGTGCTCCCAGGCCGGATACAGGCTCGTGCAGGTGACCCCTCGCGCCACCTGCGTGGCAGAGGTGAAGGCATGCTCGCTGATGGACGACTGTGGCCTAGTTCCTCGAGTTTTCCATCAAAAACGAGGACACCAACGAGGTACCGATGGGCGCCGGGCCGTAAATCATGGAAAGGCGCCTGCAGGCTGACGTCGTGCTGCCAGATGCTGTTCCAGCTCAAACGCCCAGAAATACCACTGAACTGGGAGGACATTGACCCCGCAGAGGAAGGCCGGACCGTCAACTACAAGTTCCCAATTAGCTTCCTTCAGGCCAAGAACATCGGCACAACGTGAGGCGGTCATATTTTCATTGTTCTGAATGCGGAATGCTGATGGCGTGGCTTCCTTGGCGCAATAGTCTCACTTTTGCAGTCGGCCCAAAAGAGCTGAGCAGCTTTCGGATGATAGAAAGGCACTATTTTCGCGACCGTCTTCTCAAGTCTTTTGACTTCACCTTTGGGTTTTGCATCCCAAACACAGTCAACACGTGGGAGCATATCTACGAGGTGCAATGCACTGGAATGATCACACACACATCCCGCTTGTTGACCAGACACTTGCACGCAGGTGCCTGCGCTTGATGAGAAGACAAGTAAGGATCGGCTTTCAGCACTGTACAGCATTCTGCATAAGCAGAGCGCTGACAGCCGGCGCACAGAAAAAGAAATGGTCCTTTCGCCGGGCCAAACCGTCTCCGACAGCTTTTACTTTGTCGACAACAAGCTGGTGCTGCACAACAAGGCATCGTACAGCTACTGCTGAGACGAACCACGCTGCGCACCGTGCGAGCTATGCAGCGGAATACATTCGATGACGCTTCTTGCGCTGGAATTGACACCGAGACTCAACATCGCAGCAACTGTCGTGTTGTGTCAAGTCCTGGCAGCGTCGACAGAGGCTTGGTCCGCGTCGGCAGATGAAGCTGTTTCCGCTGCGAAAGTGTCAGTGTCTTGCACTTGTGCGTCTCTTGCATCGCTCTCAGGCGTGTCTGCAGATGGGGCGGAGTCGAAATGGACTGCGGTGCTGATGTCACGAGCCATGTTGTTTTGAGCCAGAGTGACGCTGGGCTGCTCATTCCCACACGCTTGGATGGCCATGTCTGATGCCGCATCGTGATATGCGCCAAACGCGGTGGTTGCTTCGAGGTGTGCCTCCAAAGATGCGACCGCACTCGCGTCCGCCGCGGTGCCATTGACGCCGTCGTGTGTGATTGTGCTGCTCTGCTTTGCGGCATCGTTGTGAAGGCTCGTTGCTGACGCCAGCGCAGACGAAAGCCGACTGGTCGTCGATTCTCCAACAGCGCCGGAACGTTGATCGCCGACGTTTTCAAACGAAGCTCCGGCAGCAGACAGATCTGTGCCAGAGCCGAGATGAGCATCGGCGCCAGCGTCCTCTGCGTCCACGGCCGCATGATATTCGCCGAGCGTCAGCCCGCCTGAGAGCAAGTCTGCCTGCACAACCGCGCTTGGCTGAGTCACTGGAGCGGAGACGGCGTCATGCTGTGCTGGAATGCGCTTGTCGTATGACGATGCAACCGCCTCGGACAACTCGCTGGTCGGCCAAGGTCGTCAACCTTCACGGTTTCAGGATGCATACAGTCGACTCGGACGCGCGGCTCACTTGTACTCGGTGATCAGAAACTGGTATTGCTGCTCCTTTTCGCGCAGTGTTGCCTCGAGCTGTCGAATCCCGGCTTGTCGTTCCATGAGCTGCGTTTCGAGGCCGTTGTTCTTCTCAATGTATCGCTTGAGCTTCTCCTAATATCCGATAGTATCAGCCACGAGTGTCACGGAGATGCTCGCTGGTGCGGCGCACCTCGATGTCGTGGAGCGACTCCTCAATCTTCTCTTTTGTGATGCGCGGAACAAACTCTCGCTCCTGAGTCTGCTTGATATCGTCGATCTCGTCCAGCTTTGCATTGACTTCAGCCTTGAGCGCCTCGATCTGCCTCTCCGCCACGGATATTGGGTCGTCGCCAAGACCAAAGTTACGGATCTGGTACTCGACCTCAGCCAGGACTTGCGAGCCACGGTGAGCGACAGGGACCGTAAATACCTCAAAGCGCCGGCACTTACGAGGATCGTCTTTCTTTTTCTCGTGCAGAAGGGAAGCCGGCAAATAGCTGGCGTATATCGCCAACTTGCGCCGCAAATCAGACTTGAGTCTGGAGAGAAACATGCATCAGAGAGACGCGCATTGATCTCACTCGCGTAACACACACACCTCTCGTTCTCGGCTGCATGCAGCCCAAGTATGTTAGCGCAGATAGGGCATAAGCTGTACTTTGTTTTACCCACCTTTGAGCCCCTCGACCTGCATTTCAAGCTCCTTTGCTTTCTTGCGTTCGAACTTGAGCAGCAGACGATTTTCGTTCTGTGAAAGTAGCTTCTGCACCTTCGTGCGCAGGAAATTAAGTTCGCTCTGGTCGCTCTGGAAGCTGAGGACGGTTTTGTCGTATTCTTGCTGCAAGTGACGTGCGCCGCGTCAGCAAGCGCCGAGGCAGTTTCAAGGAGACGTTTGCGTGCCTTGATTTCCGCAAATATCGGCGCGTATGTCCTGAACTCTGCAATGAGCATTTCGAAACATTGGCTGTACACGCGCAGCCTCGACATATCCGGCCCCTGGTCAGGGCAGTTGTTTGCTTCCAGCTCGCTGCGGAGGAAATCTTGGTACTGCTGGAGGCGGGCGAGCTTGCCGCCGTCCGAGTTTTTGAGATAGCTCTGATTTCGTTGGACGACCGTCTTGTCGATCAGCTGCAGTGTCCGAAACTGGTCGACCTTGGTCAGGCTGAGCTGGTAGCTCGGCAGGAAATGTCTTGTCGTGCGCTGCTGCTCGCTCTCGGTTGGCTTGAGCGGCTCCTGTGGAGTGAACGGCTCATCTATCGCATCGTGAATCTTTTCGCGCATCTTCACCGAGTCAAACTTTGACAACAGGTCAATCATGCTTCCGACGCCAAGGCCGGGCGTCTGGTCATCTCGAGCCGCGGCAACGTGGATCGAGGATTGCTGCAGCACGGATGCAGAGTCGTTGGCAGGCTGGGCTGCTCGCTGCGTGTCACCGGACGCTCGAGTGTTTGGAATCGAGATCACCGGCAAGTCCGTCGCGGCCGGTTGCGTGCTGATCCCGAACCGAGGATGAGAGCGCTGGCCCTCCTTGAATCGCTCGAGGTGCATGTTGGCGTTGTTCGGATTAAGGTGTCCCGAAGAGAGAGTCGAGACGTCTCTTTTGTGCTGCTCCGCGAAGCGGTCCAGAATGCGCCCGATCGGCTCGATGTCCTTGCGCGACGAATGCTTCGGGCGGGTCGTCGAGAGCGCGCCGCGCGCGGTAGCCGCCTGCTTGCGCGGCAAGAGCACGACTTTCTGTTGCGGGTGCGTGTAGATATCGGACGTGGCGATGTTGCGCCAGCGCTACCTCGCGTGTGAAGCGCGGTCAGAAGAGGGATTGCGCTGCCGCACGCAGCTATGCCTTCTCACATTGATCTCGGAATCCATCGGCGCGCTGGGTGGATGTTGAGGAAAATGTGGAGACTTTGGCCGCGAAGCAAAAAAATGAGCGGCATGGCGACATCCGATGCGCTTTTGGCGCTGAAGTTGCGGCTGCTGCGAGCGGTACGTTGGCTGCTCGATTCGGCCATCAACTTGCGTGTGCTCAACGGCCGGCAGCGATTGGAACAAGAGGCAGCAAGGACCGCACGGCCTCGCGTGACTCCACCAGAATCAATCGACTTCCCAGTAGCGAATATGCCGAGTAATACAGAAGCTGCTATTCTCGAGAGCGAGATGGCCGTTGGCTAACGCGGGCGGCAGATCTTGTCCAGACCCTTGCGATCCAGAGCATTCAGTTCCAGCAGCTGATGATTGAGCGGTTACTGCGGGACAATTGTGTGGCAGAGAAACAAATGCCGAACGCAGTTACTCCTCTCTCGGACGCTGCGGCGCTCGCAAGTACAAGCAAGCAGGCCGATCGTTCCAGGTTATCCAGACGAAAAGCTGTCGGGGCCTCAAAGGATGAGCAGGTCCAGACCGATCCGTGGCCGGTTGATCTGAAAGAAGAGACCCAAGTTATGGGTCTGTTCGGCGAAGATGCGAAAAAGAGCCTCAAGTGCGAATACGCATGGATTGCATCGTCACAGCATGCTGACGCACGTTATGAAAGTCTGCGCCAGAACAAGGCTCAAATCAGAAGGATCCTGTTGCAACGGCGTCTGCTTGTCGCAGCCTTTGTGGCTTTGGCTGTCGTACGGTTTCGACGAACTTCCCAGCGGGCAAAAAAGATTGCCAGGAGCACAATCGACCTGGCTTACGATTCAATTGCAGCGGCGATACGCAAAAGTGCACAGTTCCAGAATTCAATCGCGCTCGTCACATCGCTTACGAAGGAGTGCGCAGATATGCTCGTGAGAAACCATCAATGGATAGCAGCTCTGGCAACACAGTGTATCTGACCTCGATGGCCGCAGCTCAAGGACGGCGGGTTTCTGGGCTTCCAGAGAAGGGCGAACAAAGCTCAACAAGCGCGCCTATCGTCTGCAGTTACAAGCATCATCGATGCCGTGGAATCGGTCAGCATCGTGATCCTCGGGCATTAAAATATCTGCGGCACGTACTAACCCAACCGTACCGCAGCTTACCATCCTCCAGTTGGCGCCAAGCGCACAGGCGCTTTTGCAGCAGCTCGTTATGCGGCCGTCCGCGCTTCCATCACAATACTTTTGGGACACCGAGAAGGCGAAGTTCCCAAACGCTCGGCCGCCTGGCAGCATCGATGAGGCGCAAGATCTTGCTGCGCTGCTCATCAGCTACTTTTTATTTGTCAAGACAACGGCTGTGAGGGTCAGTTCCCCCACGAGAAATCAAGCTCAAATTCAAATGTGCTGACAGTCACAGATACTACTGAGCACCAGTGACGTTGGAATTGCAGAGCGACCTGGCGAGCTGGCCGAGCGCAACATGACGGCTGTAGCACTTCTCGTATATCGCGCTGGTGAGTAGCACATATCCCTAAGCACGATAGGTTCATTCTAACCTTATCCGCTGCCCAGCACGCATTGCTTTCCAAGGTGCAGATATGGACAGCGAGTTTCGCGACACTCTTAGCCGTCTACAATGGTCCGCCGACGATCTTGGCTCAGACAACCGCTTCCGGTCGCTTTATCGCATTTACGATGCAACTCTGACCTCAGAGAGCGCTCGTATCCGCGCCATATGCCAGAAGTTTGCGAGCGACATCCGCGCACTCAGCCAGCATGCATTATCACGCAACAACACAACTATTCTGGCGTCCATGCTTTCGAGGCAGCCGACGCTGCTTGCCTCGGGAACAGAGTCAGCGACCCAGCCTACAGGGCAGCTTCTGCAAACTGGCCAGCTGCAGTCTGACGAACACTCCAAAGCGTCCGAAATTGGGCGAATATCGCGGCTCAACGCGCAACACAATACTGTTGACCAAGGGGCAGATTTATCAAACGATACAAAATCGGGAGCGGCCTTTCAACCGTTGCAATCACCTTACGACAATGTGCTACATCCGGCCGAGCGCCTCACGTTGGAAAGCAATGTCGATGGCGCTGAGTCGAACCGAAATCAGCTTTTGTCACAGCCACATAGCGATCAAGAAACTCGACTCTCAGGAGCTTTCGCAAATGCTGTGCTTGACGGAGAGATGCAACCATCCGAGCCTATCGGCCTCTCGCGAAACGTTCGGTTGGGAGCCGTGTCGCTCTCGCGCTCGGTACTGAAGAGCTTGCAAGACTTACGGAAACCGGCACAGGCGCATGAGAGCGTCTCTGACGAGCAAAGCCGTGAAAAATAGTCTGCACGGGCACCTTGGGCTCTTGCTCGATTTGTGTCGGTGCGAAATCATGCATTTTTCGCGCTGGGATCTTCTGACTAAAACCGCTAAAAGAATGCCGTTTCACTGGGGCCTGACTATCCGCTCAACTTTCAACACAAACAGCATCGTTTCAAGATGTTCCCTGACATCGCAAGATGCGGAAACCGCTTCGAGGCCGTGCGTGGCAGGCCATTTGCATGCAGCAACGTTGCCCGAGCCGTTTGCGCCGCATCCGGCATGTCGTGCTATTGATTTGTGGCAGCAGCGACTGTTTTGAACGGGAATACGCGCAATCGACAGATCTCGGTCCAGTGTGTAAAAACGCTCGCAGAACCCACAAAACCGCCGCCAGAGCCCGCAAACGCCGCAGGATGCGGCACAACAGCTGCACGAAGGACTGCAGCCGCTTCAAACAGCACAAGAAGCGGTTTCCGGCACTCCAGTCGTCGATATGCCTTGTAGAGGGACACACCTGGCATCAAAATAAAGATATTGGCTTTCTTTTGCGACGGCCGCCAAGCGCCAAAGGAGGCAAAGCTGTTCTCAGAGGAGCATGAGATGTAGGCTGGAGGCCCTCATCTCATTGTGCTGAGCTGCACCGAGTTGTCGCTCCTTGTGAAAGTGCCAAAGCCGCGATCGGTACCTCGGGTAAGCGACACTCAAGAAGTCAGCCAGTCTTGCCGCCGGCGGTCTGCCCTCTGTGCCCTCGTGAGTATGCTCCACGGTTACCCTAAGCCAGATCTGCCCGGGTGCCGCTTCGCCCTGTGACGCTCCGCCGAGGAGCCGAGTGAGAATGGTGTCGTCGTTGGCCTGGGGGTCCTGCTCCTGGGCCGAGTCGATGAGCGGGTTCAGACCCGCTTGTCGTCGAGCGGCTCTGACCGAGACGCAGACGATAACGAGGTGTGCAAGTGGATGCACATCGTCGATGCCGTGGTTGCACAGAATGAAGCGGTCGGCGGCGAACGGGTGGTTGTCAAGCAGCCCCGCGATGCGCAGCGCAGAGCGGGCCGTCCAGAGGCCGTTCATGCGCAGCGCAGCGACCAGATGGACGCCGCGCAAGCGCGGGTGGTCTAACATCGGGTCGGGGACGAAGCCGGCCGTGTGGATGAGGCCGGCGGCGGCGTATCGGTCGGTCGAGTCATTGCGGCTGACGTGGCGAGAGTGCGGGCGAGCACGAACTCTCGCAGATCGTCCCTGGAGGAGACGGGCAGGTCCGGTCGCCGGACGGCGTGGTAGTTGCGGCGCTGCTGCCTGACGCAGCGAGACAGGTGCCACTTGCGTGTGCGGCAAGGGTTGTGCACATGCGGGTTGTGGCAGATCAGCTTGATCGGGGTGCGCTTCTCGCAAGCGCGGTTGAACAAGCACATCGTGGCCGCAGCGAGCGAACTGATGCCCGACTCGACGAGCAGCGCACCGGCTGCCGTCGCCCTGCGCACACCAAAGACCGTGCGCAGGCCCTTGTTGATGGTGTGTTGAAATGTAGCGATTGACGCAAATGAGTTTCTTCACTTCC
>JADGIZ010000554.1:0-11883 GCA_027604665.1 Polyrhizophydium stewartii
GCTGTGGGGCGTGGCGAGACCGAAGAAAAAAACGGGGCGATCAGCACACGATCTCGCGGGCGTCTTGCGCGGCAGGCTCGCGGGCCGCCGGCGCGAGAGGCGGGCGAGCGCAGGGCAGCCGCGCGCGCCGGAGGGGCCACGGGGGCGGCGGGCAGCCCGTGGCGGCTGGGCCTGGGAGCAGCGGCGGCCCGTGCACCACGCGCGGCGGCTGCGGGCGGGGGCGGCAACGCACGCCAATGGGAGCCATTTCGGTGATGCCTGCGGGCAGGACGAGAGCGGCGCGCAGCCGCCAAATGGTCCCGCGTCCTGACGGCAAGTTGCGCGCAGGACTTGCGTTCATTGCCCATCGACTCGCACTCGTCACACCGTGCACGTCACACACGCAGACCACCCCACGCACGCCGTGCACGTCGCCCAAGCCGGCCGCATCACCCACGCAGCCGCGCCAGCACGCGCCGCTCGCAGATCTTGCGCAAGAACGTCACAAACTCGAGCGACGACTCGGCAGACACCAGCAGCGGGTTCGCGTCCGTCGGTCCGCGGCCCGCGGCGGGCTTGCCGCGCAGCGCTGGCCCAAGCAGCTGCTTCAGCTCGTCGAGCGTCTGCACGAGCTCGGCCGCAATCTCGCCCACGTCGTCGTGGTACTCTTGCAGAACGAGCAGCTGCGCAAGGATCAGGAGAAGCGAGCCCTCGATCACTTGCACGCACACATCGCGCTCGGCCTGGTGCGTCGGTCCAGAAGCGTCCGCGCGCGAGGCATCCGATCCTGGCTGTTTGGCGCCTGGGCCAGCTCCGCCAGCGCCAACCGACTGCGACTCAATGTGCGCAAGCGTGCGCCGGATCAGGTTGAACAGCGTGCCGAACGAGCTCGACTCGCCACGAAGCGACGCCATCTTGGGAAGCAGCGCCATCACACCAAAGCCGCCCAGAACAGACTCCTGGTGAACACCCGCCAGCCCAGCGCCATACCCGTGCCCGTCGTATGCGTGTCCTTGCGTTGCCATTGCGTAGTCGCCGTCTGCTCCGATCCCGGCTCCGCCGATGCCGCCGCCGGTCGTGCCCTCGCTGCCCACAATCAGGCATTCCTCGGCTGACGTTGTCGAGATCAAAATCATGATCAGGTTGCGCGAGATACGCCTCATGCTTGCAACAAAGCTTTGGCGCTGTGCCAGCGTCTCGTCGTCACTCGGCGCCATCGGGTCTGGTTGGCCACCGGCGCCGCCGCTGCTGAGCGACGCAAGCTCGAACGGGCTCATAAAGAGGTGCGAGAAGAGGGCAACGACGCGCAGGCTTGCGTCCTGGATGGCAGCAATCAGAATCGGCTCGTGCTGCCGCAGCGGAGAACCAGGCGCGCGGCTGCGGATTCCGAGAGCGAACATCTGCACAAGCGAGAACAGAAGCTCCGACGCGCGCTCAAGCTCTTCGAGGCGATCCATGGTGAGCGGCTCGGTGAGCACCCTCTCAAACGTCCAGAGAAGGTACTTGAGGAACAACTGCACGACGCCGACAAGCTCTTGCGAGAACTGCTGGTTGTGCCCAAGCGCATCGAGCAGCTGCGTCAGGATCGAGAGAACAAGCCCCCACGACTGGAACATGCGTGCGGCGACAGGCGTCGGTTCGCCGGCCCCAGCGCCTTGCGACATGTGCGACGCAAATGCAGATCCCGCGAACGCTGTCAGGATGCCGGCAACGGCAAGCCGTTCGGCAAACCGCAGCGAGAATGAAAGGCAAAGCAGCGTGCGGAGCACAATGTCAAACGACTCCCAGTGGCCGTGCAAGGTCGCGGCGTCAGCCTTGGCGACAACGTTGAGCAGCAGAGGCAGGACTTGGAATCGATCAAAGGCCGCCAGCCAAAGCGACGGGCGAAGCTCCCCGCGCTGGAGAAGCTCGATCATGACAGCGAGCCCGACCCGCAGGTGCACGCTCGAGGCGCTGGCCAAGTCCGCCGAAAGCACAAACGAAAGCCCCTGGCACAGGAATGGAATCAGCGGCGAGCACGTCTCGACAACGCGAGCTTCGGGAAGCGGGCCGCCGCCGCCCATATTGCTTGTCGACGACTCTGTCGAGTCGCCAGCGCGCCTGGCAAGCTTGTTCAAGGATCGCAGCACGAGAAGCAGGGAAAGCAACAGCTCCATGTGGAACTCAAACGACGAGAAGACGCCTGCGGGGCCAAGATCAAACGGCGACGTTGCAGTGAGCACGCCCTGAATCATGCCAATGATGTTGAGGTGTTCGGCCACCAGCTGTTCTTGGCCATTTTGCTGCTGCGCCGGAGCGAGTCGCTCATAAGAGCCGGCTTTGGACCGCAGCCAGGCCGCCACGAGCACGCGCAGCATGCCGGCCACCACGGCGCGGTAGCGCAGGACAATCGCGTCGGTGCGCTGGTCCTGCTTCAGCACCTTGGCGAGGCCCGTGATCAGGCGCAGCGCATGACTATCAGCAGTCAAAGTGGCCGGCGGCTGCCCAGCCGGCGACCAAATCTGGGCCCAGAGGCGAAGACAAACAATTTCGACTGCAAACCGCACAGACTGCACAAGTAGCATGCGCGAGTCGGCCTGCGACCATTCCCAATTGAGCCGCACAAGCCGCTCGAGCAGCTGCGTGCGGGCCGCAATGGCTGACGCAGGCGACGAGGAGCTCTGGCGGCCGGCGTGCTCAATCGTGTGATCGAGAGCCATGAACTGCCGGGCAAGCAGGTCCGTGTCAAACATGTACCGACTGCCGAGCCGGGCCTGCTGCACAAGAAGCGTGCTCTTTGGCAGACAATAGAGGCTGAGGTCGACGGCAGGCTCGGTCTTCTCGGCAAGAGATTGCGCAATGCTGACCGAGTTTGGCCCGAGCGGAAACGGCTCGCTGGTAAACGCAAACTCAAACACGGTCGGCGAGGCAAAGGCGTCCGCCAGGATGCCGCGGATCGTAGCCTGGTGGATGTCGCTTACACCAGCAATGCCGAGTGCAAAGAAGCCTTCGAGAGCAACGATGCGAAGTGCAAATGCACGCATGGAATCGAGCAGACATGCATTGAGCTGCTGCCGGCGGCCCCAGAGTACCGAGTCTTCGCCCATGTCCGCTTCATCGCCGTCGTCGTCGCCCCCTGCCCTGGGCGGTTTGGACACGCTGGCGACTGTGGCAAAGATAATGTCCCTGAGAACGCCCCACAGCGCCTTGGACTGGCGGATCTGGCCGAGCGTGGAGCGATGGTCTGGCGCCGTCTGCCAAAGCAGGTCCAGAAGGCGAATGGCCGAGAGAAGCGCAAACGGCCGCCTGAATACGCTTGTTTTCCAGTCGCTAATCAAGTCAATGATCGCATGCACGATCGACTTGCCCGCAGCACGGTCTGCAGTCAAACAGCAATGCGTGTCAGGGGATGCGGCGGCGTATTCTAGGCGCTCCACGCACGCAGCCAGCCTCACCCTTGACAGACTGCTCTTCGGCCTTCGCCTTGCTGGCGTCACTAGCAGTGCCGGCCTTGGCAGCCGCGAGCGTACGGTACAGCTGATGCGCGCTGTGCGAGTCGGTCGCGAGAAGCATGGCTGCAAGGCCTGGCTGGGACTTGAGCGCCGCCGTTGCAAAGCAGAGCACCGAGTCCTGCAGCGCGGCATGATGGCTCGAGGCCGTGACGGGTCTCTGGGCAATGCGGATGAGGGAGGCCACAAGTGGCTGGGCATCTTTTCCGAAGCAACCAACAAAGGAAACAGACTTGGAGTCGGGCGTCGAGGTGGCTTCGCAAAGCAGCGTCAGGAGATCGATAGCCTGCCTGCTCAGCTGCCTGTCCGGCTCATAAAAGACATATCTGCCAATGACGTGCACCAAGTCCATGGTGCCGTGCGGCGCGCGCTTGACCGTGCGGTCCAGCAACATCGACTGCAGCGCCGACGACGGCAAAGAAAGCTCGGGCCGCCGCGCCATCAGATAGCACAAGAGCTTCAGCGAGTATCGCACAGACGCCTCGAGCTGCCTTGCCTCGCTTCCTCGATGTTGACGATGTAAGAATCCAAGTGCTTCGTTGCCCGTCGCCGCAATGTCGAGGAGCGCAGCAATGTGCTGCACGCTCTCAGGCTGGAGAAACGCCTGCGTGAGCAGCGCATGGGTGGCCGCCACGGATGTCGACGCGCTGAGCGCCGCCGCAAAGGCAGACCAGGCCGCCACGGAGGCCGAGTCCATGCCTTTGTTGGCACCGCCGAGCGCCCCCGCGAGCATCGTCGGCGCCGAAAAGACGCCTGCGCCGGCCCCAGCGCCGGAGCGGCTGGCTGCTGCTGCGATGGCCGCTGCGGCTGCATTGGCCCAGCAAACATTGCCAAGGATCATGTTGAACGAGACCAGGATGTGTGAGCTGATGCAGAACTTGTCGGCAATACTCTGGTAGCGCCAAGAACGATGGGTCGGGAAGATCTCGAATATCAGGAACGACACAATTGACAGCAGCACCTCGGTCTTTGATGTCTGGTCGCCGGCGGAGAAAGCCGAAGCTGCGTGGGCTGCGCTGCTGTGGCCGTCAGTCTGTCGCGCAGCCAGACTGTGCGGCGCACGCATGCTATGAATCGAGTGGATGTATGCCAAGCTTGTGTTGGCCATCAGGTCCATGGGATCCTCGGGATTGAGCACCTCGTCGTCGAGCAGAGAAAGGCCGCTAGTCTCGTCATCTTCGCCGAGCTGCGACTGGAGTGTGCCCTGGGCGTCTTCGATAAGGTTCTTGAACAGCTCGAGAAAGGCAATGGTCGCCTTGTACGACCCAAGAGATCGCTCGAGCGGCAAGATCGTGCGCTGCATGTAACTGGTCGAGGGCTGCTGCGCGGCCCAGGGCGACGTCGAGTACTGGGGCAGCAGCATCTGCGAGCGGATGTGACGCCACACGAGCGTCGGAAAGTGGCCGAGCAACAGACGCAGCGTCGTGATGCAGTATGTGACGAGATCGAGGTCGGGGACACGTTGCAGGCACACTCTGTCGAGGATCGATGACAGCAGAGCCACAAGGCGCTCCTCAGGCGCTGGCTGCACCAATCCAGCGTGCTCGTTGCGGCGCGTTGGCTGTTTGGCCATGTGCTGCATCAGAGCTCGGACGGTGTCTTTGGTTGCGTGAGAGAAGAAGGTACTGAGCAGCTTGAGGATGGCCAGAGTCGACTTGCTTGTTCCAGTCAAAGGGCCTGACTCGTCTGGGTCTTCGAGCTGACCAGGGTGCGACAAGAAAGACTCGAGCAGAGCCTCAAAGAGGTGCCACGCCGAGTAACGCATGTTGAGCAGCAGCGTGTTGTGGCCCGTCGATCTTGCCGGCGTGCCTGCCTGAGCCGCAAAGATAGCCGAGCGTGTCCCGCCGACGAGCGGGCCGCCAGTCCATACAAACCGGTCGCTGAAGGCGCCGTCCGGAGCCTGCTCGTAGCCATCGCGCTTCAGGTCTGCAAACGACGTGATCTCACACAGATAGCGGAAGGCCAGCGTGGCCGTCTTGGGACTCGCGATCAGCGACGACATGAGCTCAAGAAAGTCAGAGCACTCGAGCGGGAAGCGGCGGCGCGTCGAGTCCAGCAGCGATCTGCGCTCGTCGACGGCGTAGTCCTCGTCCCAAAACTGCTGACACATGTCGCCGTCATCGGCGAGGAGCTTGGACATGCATGCAACGAGCACGTGTCGCTTCGGGAGGGATGCGACGTTCTGCGTCGTGAAAAAGGCCATCATCAGGCCCTTGATGATGCTCTTGAATGCTTTGTGGTTTCCCGAGCCTTCTGCATACGGCGACTGATTGAGAGACTGCAGGAGCGACTCAAACACGCCCTGGGTCGTGTACGCGTACTGCACAAGCATGTGCGGAGACTGGTCCGAGACCGATGCAGAGTTGGTAAGGGCCGCAAGAAAGTCGCGCGTCGAGCGGGATGGCAGCGTTGGGGCACGGATCAGCAGCAGATGCTGGAAGACGGCCCACGAGAGGCATGCTGTCGCGTTGAAGCTGCTGGGCAGGTGCGGCATGCGCAGGGAGGCCCAGACGATCTTATCAACCGCCGTGACAAGCGAGGGGATATGGTCCATGTCGGCCGGATCGTCAAAGAGCACTCTTTTGCGGCCAAAGTCGATCCACGCCTCGAAGCGAAAAACTTCGCACGCAACAACGTTGCAGAGGTGGTTGAGAAGCTGGTTGCGCTCGTGCTGCACCTCGGCGAAGAAGGAGCGGTTCGGCTGGTCGGCACCAAAGGAAAATTCGTGCATGGCGCGGAAGACCGTCTCGATAATCTGCGCCGAGCACGGCGTAGTTTCGTAAAAGACAAGTCCGAGGGCGTCGGCAAGGGCGATCTGCTCCTCGAGGTTCTGCGAGGCCCATGCGAGCGCAAGATCTGTTTCCGACAAAAAGCGCGATGGGACCGACGCTCGGCCCGCGGCAAGCAGCTGGTCCAGCAGGCGCTGGTAGAGCGGCTTGGCGGTGTCTTCGGTCAATACCGTCCCGGAATACAGGGCCTTGCAGGCATCGACGGCGAGGGCATGGAAGTTGTGCGACGGATCCTGCGCGATGCGGAAAAGCGCCGAGATGACTCGCAAGCAAGCCAGGCGCTCCTGGAAGTAGTGCTCGCGCACCAAGGCGCGAGTTTCGTCGTTGAACTGCAGGCGAGCGCCAGCATCAGCATCAGGCCAGAGAGGTAAGGGGCTGGCGTTGGAGTCGCACCTGGACAGCATCGTCGACAACCGGGACACGACGCAACGTCGCGGAGAGCCGGAGATCCGCTCGGATGCACGTCTGCATCATGGCCGCCGTCTGGGCCTCGTCGAGATCAAGCTCGTCGCTCAGGGACAGGACAAAGTCGACCGAGTCTGGCACGACCTCGACTGGGAAGCCGTCGACCTCGACCTTGTTGGCGCGAACGAGGCTGCGCGACTCTGCGCTCGGGGGCCGGTATGCGTCGAGAGCAAGCGAGAGCGAGTGCATGTGCAAACAAAGCTCCTCCTCGATCGCCTCTCGCGACATGGTGCTGACCTCGAGCTGGTCGAGCAGCTCGCCAAAGGTGCTGCGGTTGGGCGGCAGCGCGCCCGCGGTTGCGCGTGCAGACGAGTGCAGGCACAGCGGCCGAGCGTGAGCGTGCTAGCTTGCAGGCGTTTGCAGGAGCTCGCTTCGCGCGGGCCAGCGCGGTCTCTACAGGCCGCCGGCACGCACCTCGGGAGCCGCTTCATGGCTGTCCGAACGGCGATCTTGGGCGAGGCACAGAAAGCCTGATTTCACGGCGCTGATGTCACGACCCGCCTGACTGCGGTCGGGGGTGCACCAGCTCTGCCGCAATTAGCATCATGCCCGAGGCGCAGATCGACGTCGAGCCGCCCAAAGACGCTACAGCAGCCCCGCCAAACGTGCGCTTCAGCACAAGCAGCACGCCCGCGTCGCTCTCGCCAGGCACGCCGGGCACGCTGGGCCGCACCAGCACAGTAACCCGGCCGTCTGCCGACTTTGTGGTGCCGCGCGCGTCGGCGGACCTCGAGCGTGGCGAGACGGTTCTGCGCCATGCCAACAGCAGGCACAACGTCAGCAACACGCACGGCTACACGGCCAGCGAGGTGCTCAACGTCCGCGTCTCGGTCATCCCGAAGATCATTCTGCCGGCGCTGCTGCTCACGGCGTGGGGCGCCTGGTGGACGGTCGCCTTTGTGGTGCTCAAGTGGACGTGGGTGTCGCAGAGCAACACGCTCATCACCATCCTCGGTGTCGTCATGGGTCTGCTGCTCGTCTTCCGCACCAACACGGCATACGACCGGTGAGCGTCCCTCGCCGCCGCCACGCTGCGGCCCTTGGAGGTGGTCCCTGCTGTGCTCCGATGCTGCGGAGCCCGCGGGAACACAGAATCGGGGTCGCGGCGCCGCCACACGATCCGGCGGTTCCGCGGCGCACGCTGGCTGACGCCACGCCGCGCAGGTACTGGGAGGCCCGCCGCCTGTGGGGCTCGCTGTTCACGCAAGCACGCACGCTGGCGCGCTTCATATGGCTGCACGTCAACACCACGGACGACAAGGACATGTACGAGAAGTACGGCGCCATGAACCTCATCCTGGCCTTTGTTGTTGCCGTCAAGCATTACCTGCGCAGCGAGAACGGCCACCGCTACGAGGACCTGTACCACCTGCTCGTGCACCTCCCCGACTACAAGCCCGGCGCGTTCCACCCGCAGACGAGCAGCCTGCCGATCGAGATCTCGCTGCACCTGTCGTCGTACATTGTGACGTGCCGCAAGCGCGACCAGATCGACATCCCGTCGTTCACGGCCATGGCCAACTCGCTGACGGCGCTGGTCGATATTGTCGGCAACTTTGAGCGCATTCGCAACAGCCCGATCCCGCTCGCGTACTCGGTGCACCTGAAGCAGACGCTGTTTGTGTATCTGCTCACGCTGCCGTTCCAGCTGGTCGGCCCCATGGGCTGGGCGACGATCCCGGTCGTGTTCATTGCCAACTTCACGCTGCAGGGCATCGACGCCATTGCCGGCGAGATCGAGAACCCGTTTGGATACGACGCCAACGACCTGAACCTCGAGGAGTTCTGCACGGACATCAAGAACGAGATCACGGAGCTCATGGAGCGGCCGACGTCGCTTGCGCCTGCCACGTGGGACCGGCCCGCAAAGATGTCGGACTTCAACGTCCTTGTCAGGCTCTCGCACCAGCGCAAGTCGGCGGTCAAGGCGGCCGCCGATGCCTGATTCCCCGCTCCGCTCTGCCCCGCCGCTCCGAAGCCTGTGCAGGCTGCCGCCGCCGCGAGGTGTGCGACCCGCTGCCGCTGCTGCCGCCGCCGCGAGGTGGACGAGCGGCCGTGGGCGCTTCCCTCCCCTCCCCTACCACTCCGGCAATGAAGCTGGAGCGCACCCGCCGTGGTGGCCATCTGCTCGCCGCCGCCGGGAAAGGCCGAGAGGCCGGCGGCACCGCATCCCGCGTTTCCCCCGCACCCACGATGGACGGCCCCGCGCGCTCAGGGCCCGAGCATCATGCGTCCCAGCAGCGCCCGAGCCCGCAGCAGCCCGGCGCGCGCACGGCCCTCCCGGCGCCGCCGGTGCTGCCTCCGCTCGACCACCCCGCGGCGCTGCTGACCGTCACCGCGCCGGGGCCGGCGCGCGGCGGCCTTAACGTCACGTTCTCCAAGAGCACCAACGGGTCGTCGCCGTCCGCCACGGTCAGTGATGCGCCCGCGGGCGTCGGCGGCGACCCTGGTGGCGTCGACGGCGGACACGCCCGCGCGCAGGCGACCGTTGCGCCGCACCTTGCGTCGATCCAACCTCACACGGCGTCGCGAGCATCGACTCCGTGCTCGGACGCATCTCGCTTCTCCGAGGACCACGCCCACGCCCGTGCGCCGTCCAAGGACCTCGCGCGCAGTCAGACCTTCGTCGTCGCCAAGCCGCAGCCCACCGTGTCCAACAAGGTGCGCTACAACTTCCACGAAGTCGTGCGCCTGACGGGCTCCGTCGTCCCGCGCATCCTCGTGCCGTCGCTGCTCCTCTCGCTGTGGGCGGCCTTCTGGACGACGGTCTTCATCCACCTCAACTGGCAAGTGGGCATCCAGTCCACCCTCATCACGATCCTCTCGGTCGTCATCAGCTTGCTGCTCGTCTTCCGCACCAACACCGCCTATGATCGGTGAGGACCCTGTGCGCCCCGCGTCCTGGATCTGCGCCACCAAGCCCGCCCTGTTCCCACCGCCCCGAGGCTGGCCGCTGGGAATGCTGGCTGACGCCGCGCCGCACAGATACTGGGAGGCCCGCCGCACGTGGGGCACTCTGTTTACTCATACACGCAACCTCGGCCGCTTCACATGGGTCTGCGTCGAATCGCCTACGTACGAGGACCTCGTCATCAAGCACGGCACCATGAACCTGCTCGTGGCCTTTGCCGTCGCAACCAAGCACTATCTGCGCGAAGAGCCAGGCCACCACTACGAGGATCTCCACAACTTGCTGATCCACCTGCCCGAGTACGCCCCCGGCGCAATGCACCCCAACGTCGAGAACTTGCCGCTCGAGATCTCGTACCACATCTCGTCGTACATCTCGCGCTGCCGCAGGAGCGGGTACATTGACGTGCCAACCGCCAACAGCATGATGGGCTCGCTGTCTGGCATGATCGACTGCCTGTCCAACGCCGAACGCATCCGCAACAGCCCGATCCCGCTGGCATACTCTATCCACCTCAAGCAAACGCTGTTCCTCTACATCCTTTCGCTCCCGTTCCAGATTGTCAGCGCAATGGGCTGGGTCACAATCCCGATTGTCTTTGTTGCCTCGTTCACGCTTCTCGGCATCGAGACCATTGGCGGGGAAATCGAGAACCCCTTTGGCTACGACGAGAACGATCTCGACCTCGACCAGTTCTGCGACATGATCAAGCGCGAGCTCCAGCGCGTCGTGGACCGCCCCACCTCGCTCGACCCCAAGCTCTGGACGCTTCCTGTGCAGATTGGCGACTTTGACCACCTGATCCGCCTCAACAAGAGCAGGTCAACTTTGCAGAAGACCAAGCCCTCGAGCGAGCCGTGACGGCCGCGCTCAACCGCACTGCATTTGATTGTTGAATGAACACTTGGGCTCACGGCGCCTACAGCGACTCGTATTTATTCGATGCCGCCTGCCAGTGGCGGGCACGGCAGGCAGATCGGCTGAGGTGCAAAGGAGCCGCGAGGGATGGGCGACTACGGGAGAACAGCAAAGGCGGCGGGTGTCGCCTGGATGACGTTGCGCATCCGACGGACGCGAATATACTCGGCAAAGGAGCGCTGCCGAGGCCAGGGCGGTCAGCTTCTCGGCATGCAAGCGGAACAAGGCGCATCCGAGCAGGCACTCACAAGGCAGACGAAGAAGCCGATGATGAGAAGCAGGAACGCAGACCATTCGCGACGCTGGCGTTCCTCGGCAGGGTCGGGCACATAGCCCTGGTTGTACTGGCCGTAGTCCTCGGGCTCGTCGGGGCGGTCCTTGAGGAAGAAACCCTGCGATCACGGCGGGTCAGCACATCGCAGCTCGCCGCAGTCAATCCCGCGTCCAACGCACCAGCCGGATGAGCGTCAGGCCGAGGCCGCACTGCGAGCCGAACTTGGCGGCGTGCGACGTGGCGAGCAGCGACGTGATGAGGAAGCCCAGAAAGTCAAACGTCATCGAGACAAAGACGTTGACTGCGAAGCTCACAAAGTCGCCCACAGGCATGCCTGAGGCGGCGCACGGGGTCAGCGCGGGCCGCGCCGCATCGGTGCACGCGGGCAAGCGCCGCACCGTCAATCAGAACCTCGCCGTCCTCGGTCACGCCCGTGGTGACTGTGGTGTCAAAGTATCCCGGCGGGCTGGGGTCGCCCACTGCGTCCGTGTACGACGGCGGCTCAATCTCCTCAAACGTCTTGGCCATCGACGGGTTGTCGGGCTTGGCCGCCATGTTGGCGAAGACGCCGTCGACCTCGTTTGCAATGAGTCGGCCGCCGCCGGCCGCCGATGGCCCGCCTGCCCGCGAGCCCTCGGCAGCGTCCGCGGCCGATCCCGCGGCGTCGGCCGGCAGCGCCGCGCCTTGCAGCAGCAGCTCCTTCTCCACAAACGCATCCAGGTCGTCGTCGTCGTAGTCGATGTCGACCGCCGAGGCGTGCGCGCCGCCGGCACCAGTGCCGCCGTCCTCGGCGTGCAGCCCAAGCTCGTCGCCCAGAAGCAGCAGCTCGTCGTCGTCGGCCTGGCCGTCGCCGTTGTCCGACGAGCGCCGCTCGTGCGTGGGGACCTGCGCAGTCGGTGGGACGTGCGAGTGTCGCCGGCGGCCGAAGCCATTGTGCCATTGTTGCGAGTCCAGGGTCGGGGCGGCCGCGGCAGCGGCGGGGGCAGGGCGGCAGCGGCAGCGGGGTGCGGATGCGGACGGGTGCAGGCGGCCGCAGGAGGGCGCGGCAGAGGGCACGCA
>JADGIZ010000555.1:0-11876 GCA_027604665.1 Polyrhizophydium stewartii
CGGCCACACAGTCCGGCCGCGATGGGGAGCAGATCGGCCGATGGCGCCGGAGATTGCCACTGCGACGGCGGGCAGGGACGGGGCGGGGTGTGGGCTGCGCCTGCCAGAGCCGGCACGCCCGCACTCGGGCAGTTGCAGCTGGCAGCGCCCGCAGGCCCTCGGCGAGCGATCGGGGGCGTGGCGTCCCGGCCCGACCGCCGCCGACCGCCGCCTCCGACCGCCACGACCCGCCAGGCCGGCAGGCGGGAGCGACAACAAAATACGAGTGGGAGGCGCACCATCGAAGCTCGAGTAGGGCCGCTGGGCGTGCTCGATGAGCTCGGCAAAGAGCGCCGCGCTGGGCTTGGTGACAAAGACGCCCGAGTTGAAGCAGTCGGGCCAGCCGACGTCCGGCGCGGCCGCAAAGACGACGCTCTCCTGGTCGAGGAATCCAAAGACTGAGTCGATGTTGCGCAGCACGAGCGTATCGGCGTCGAGAAAGGCGATGCGCTCGTACGGCACGACGTCCGGGTTCCACACGTGCAGCTTGGTGTAGGTCGCAAAGAGGTCCGGGCGGCCGAGCAGCGCCAGGTTCGGCATGCTGTTTGTGCGCAGCGTGTCGACGGCCACCGTGCGGTCGAAAGCCGTGGCGAGCGCGGCCACGGCATCGGCGCCGACGGTCTCGGGCGTGTAGAGCGCCACGAGGGCGTGCTGCGTGCCCGTGCGCCGCAGCGAGTGCGCCAGCACCAGCGCGCCGGGCAGGTATGATTCGGTCGTGAGCAGGGTGACAAAGGCGTACGCGGCCATGAGAGGGGTTGTGGCGATGCGGGATGCCGCGAGGTCGGGAAAGCACCTCCCAAAATCGATCTCTGGCCAAAGCACCACTGCGACCCCCTGCATGCCGCCAGATGCCGCCCAGCCTCGCTCCGCCCCACTCCGCCCCGCCCTGCCGCTGCCTGCCTGCCTCCCCCACTCTGCGCATATCGGCCGCTTGCTCTGCCGCCGCCCGCGCCGCCCGAACCACGCCTCTCGTATCCCAAGGCCGGTCGCGCCATGGCGGTTGGCTCCAAAAGCAGCCATTGTTCGGCGTCATACATCGCAAGATCACGCCGGCACGCTTGCGGCACGCTGCATATCACGCAAGCCTGACAGCCAACGGGCCTGCCAAACACAAGGTCCACCCTGCCAAGAAGCCCAACGAACAAGATGGACAGCGGGAGGGGAGGTGATGTGAGGAGGCGTGAGCTGCAACCAAGCCACATCAAAGCTCCTTCTTGGCCTCGGCGGTCGTCGCCTCGTCGTCCTCGACGGGGATCTCGCGGCACTCGGCAATGACGATATCCGTCTTGGGCTTGTCGCCGTACGACGTCGGGGTCGACTCGACCTTGCGCACAACGCTCATGCCGTCAACGACCTTGCCAAAGACAACGTGGCGGCCGTCGAGCCAGTTGGTGGTCACGGTCGTGATGAAGAACTGCGAGCCGTTGGTGTCCTTGCCGGCGTTGGCCATCGACAGGAAGCCCGGGCCCTTGTGGCGCAGCTTGAAGTTCTCGTCCGGGAAGCGCTCGCCGTAGATGGACTTGCCGCCGGTGCCGTCGCCGCGGGTGAAGTCACCGCCTTGGATCATGAAGTTCTGGCGGTGGTCGGATGCGAGGCAACCGCGGGTCAGCTTTTGGTTCCAAGGCAGAGCGGGCAGCCGCCTTTATCGGAGCATCCCACACAGACGCACCTTGATGACGCGGTGGAACTTGGAGCCCTTGTAGCCAAAGCCCTTCTGTGCTCGGCACCCGCGCCGGCAGAGCAGAGCATGCGGCCAGGGCAAGTCGCACGCAGGCCGTGCGCAAGGCGGTCGGCCGGAGGCAGCACCGGCGACGCGGCGCAGGCAGCGCGGCCCAGGCAACGCGGAACGGCGCGGAACGGGTCGTGTAATCGCAACAGCATCAGCGCAACCGAGATCACGGGCGAGCGCAGCCTCATACCAGGCACGGCCGGCAGGCGTCTCTCTCGCACAGACACAGGCACACGGCGCCGAGGCACCAAGGCGCAGCGACCGCGCGCACGCGCGCACGCGCTCGCTCGCACAGAAGCTTCCTGCAGAGCGCTCCACGCCGCAGGCGCCGCACGCACCTCGCCCGTGCACAGCGCGCGGAAGTTCTCGACAGTCTTGGGCACCGTGGCGCCGAACAGGCCAATCGTCACATCGCCCAGGGTGTCGTCGCCCTGCTTGATGGTCATGACGACCTTCTTGGTGATCTTGGGCCCAGCCGCCGCACCCGCGACCGCGGGCGCAAACAGCATCGACAGGAGCATCGACAGCCACACGAGAATCTGCTTGAGCATTTCGCGATTTTGGGGGGAAAGAGTTCCGCAAAGCAAAGTAGGGAAGACACCGGCGCGGGGAGCGGCCGGCAGAGCGAGTATGTATTGGAGCACAGTGCGCGCACAACAAGGCAGGACATGTGCGGATAGTCCGCCACGGCGGTCACTGCCGCGTGCGCTTGGCCGCGCCGCGGTCGCCGTCCTGCTGCTGGTCGCCGCCGCGCCCGCGCTTGGCCGCCGTCATAAAGTCGTCGAACCCAAACACATCGGCCTCCTTCTCAAACGCAACGGGCCCGTCGCGCAGCGAGCCCGACGCGCCGGGGCCGCCGCCCTCGGCACCTTTGAATCCCTTGTGCGGCGCCTGGTCGCCCAGCAGCCGCTCGATCTTGTCCGTGTGCACGCCCGCGGCAACCTCGCTCTCGACGCGCTTGGGGCGGTAGATGGCCGCGGCCGAGGACCCCTGGAAGAGCGGCTTGTCGTAGAGCCCGTATGCGTCGTCCGCGCCAAAGCCCGACGACAGCCCCGCAGACTGGTTGAACAGCCGCTGGTCAAACAGCGTGTCCTTGGACATGGTCGGCTTGGCAAGCCCGAGCGCAATCTTCTCCGAGATGTCGCGCTCCGACGACTGCGCCAGCACGCGCGCCTTGGTCTCGGAGCCCATGTGCGACATGCGCATCTCGCGCACGCGCTGCTGCTGCTTGCTGCGCCGCAGCTCGTTGCGCTCGCGCATCTGCCGCCGCTGCTCCTCGGTCAGGTGAGCGTCGCTCTCGTCCTCGCTCTCGCCGTCGTCGCTGCCGGCACCGCCGTCGCGGCCCGCATCACTGCCGCCGTCGTCATCATCATCGTCGTCACTGCGGCCGCCGTCGCTGTCGCCGTCGCGCTCAGATCCAGCCTCGCGCAGGCCGGCAAGCGTGCTCGCAATAAGCTGGTCGGCCGACGGCGCCTCGCCCGTGCCCGAGACCAGGCCCGCGCGCTCCTCGCGGGCCTTTTGCGCCAGCATGCGCAGCTTGGCCTCCTTCTCGCGCTTCTCCTTCTCGGCCAGCCGCGACTGCATCTCGGCGCGCAGCTTGACCTCCTCGCGCGCGTGGCGGTCGGCAATAAACAGCGCCTCGGACAGCTTGGCAAAGTTGTCGTTGATCGTGACTTCCTGCAGGCCGCGGCCGTCGTTGGCCAGGCGCTTGTCGAGCGGGATCGTGTAGCCCTTGGCGTTCTTCCAGTTACTGATGCACGGCGGGATCACCCAGTCCTTTTGCTCCTGCACCGACACCTTGCGCGGCGGCGAGTGCATTACGGGCGGCGGCGGCGACGGCGGGCCACGCGGCACCTTCTTGTGCTTGTACCGCGGCGGCTCGAGCGGGTCCACCGGCGCCTCGACCATCTTGATGATGCGCGTCTCGGCGCCCGAGACGGACTTGGCCGCCGACTGGTCCGCGGGCGTGTACCGCACAAACGTCGGACCCTTGGTGTCCTTGCCCGAGTCCTTTCCAGACGAGATGCGGTCTGCACAAGCACACACGGGCAAGTTGGCATCACGCCTGGATCAGCTTCCTCTCGGACATTGTCACACAGACAGACAGATCCAGCGCCACGCACTTCCAATAATCTTGTCCAGCGCCGTCTTGGTGCGGTCAGCCGTCTCCTGCACGGCATCCGAGTCTGGCCGCACAAGCGACTCGTCGCCCTCGATCACGTCCTGCTCCTTCATGGCGACCAAGCTCGAATGGACAATCTTCTTGCTGTTCTTCTTCTGGCCCTGGTGCAGCACCAGGTCGTACCGGATGTTGCCAGACTCGTCCGTCTGCAGCGAGAGCGTCGGCGCGGGGCCGCCGCCGCTCTTGCGGCCCATGTCGAGCGGGAACTGGACCATGTGGATCTCAGGGAAGGCGCCGCCGTCGCCAAAGTCCTGCACGTATGATCGCAAGCATGTTGTGAGCACGTGTGAATTGCAATGGGCAGTAAGAGTGTTTGGGGGAGGGGGAAGCGGGACTGGCGGCGGCCGAGAGTACCGCCTTGGGGTTGCAGGCGTTGCCGCGACCAGAGGCGGCCCGCTTCGACCCGCCAGGCCCGCAATTCACGGCACGTCGCACCTCGAGCGACCGGGGCACAAAGCCCGCGCGCTGGCCGTAAGGCGGCGGGCCGCGGCGCGGGGCAACGACCGCACCAGAGGCTGCATCGTCTCCGCCGAGCACTCCGGCCGGCGCGGACGCCTTGCTCTTGCCCTTGCTGCGGGCCGCGGCGAGCTTGCGGCCGCCGGCGTCGTCGTCGTCAGAGTCGGCGTCCCAGCGGGAAACCACTGCGGCCGACTTGGGCTTGGGCAGCAGGCTGCGCGGTTGCGCCGCCGGGGGAAGGCAGCGCGTGCGTGTGTGCGTGCGTGTATGCGTGTGCCAGGTCGTCCGTGCGGCGTCGTCAGCGTCCCCGCAGGCGCAGGCACAGCGACGGCGGGGCACACGGGGGGCCTGCCGCACCTCGACAGCGACATTCTCGGCGACAGGCAAAAACCAGTCATGTGCGATTTCACGCCATTTCAGGCCTGCTCGCTCACAAAAACAAGGGATTCTCGGACAAGAAAATGAATGTGTCTGCGAGACTGGCCGGCTGAATCTTCCGCGGGCTGTATACTCATCACCATTATCAGCACCGCCACCAACTTGGCCACTATCGCCGCAGCTGTTGCTGCCGCCGCCCCACAATCTTTCCATTCGCTTCAAAAATGTTGATCGTATCGATCAGCAATCGGCCTCGGGTGCCCGATCAACACACCGAAACTCACTCATTAAGAACTTTGAATGGTGCGGATTAGCACTCGTGGTTTCTTTTCCAAGGCAAAGGAGTGTGCAGCAATTGCTGCACATCATGCTTGAGCATGTTGTTGAGGTCGCAAGTACAGTGGGCCGTCTTCCCTGAGGGTTATGCCTTCTGCATCGAGTTGCTGAGGCTGCCGCAAGTAGAACATGGCGCGCAAGTGCATGTTGATACGTGCGTTCTTGTCGCGGCACCAGATGGTGTCGCACTGGCCGCGGTGGCGGAGGCCCCAGGGCATGGGCAGGTTCCTGGCGTCGCAGTTGCGGGCGACCATGCGATCGGGGCCATCACGCCGAGGCTTGACTGGTGGAAGCGGCGGCCGGGACATAAGGCGGTCGCCAGGGCGAGGTGACTGCCTCTTGCGGTTGGTCTGCTGGCAAGCTGCGTTGGCACCGCCGCCTGGAGCATGGGGGCAGCAAGTGTCAGTCGCATGGATGGCACGAGAAGGCGATGCGACACCGATCGTTGGATCCATTGCCATCCATGGGTGCTGGTGCAGAGGCAGCAGAGGCGGCTTGGGCGGCATCTGCACATGAGCCGAGTGTGTCAGCACGAGAGGCAGCAGAGGTGATGCAATGCGAGAAGATCACCTTGTGCGGCTGCCTGCAAGGCAGCAGCGAGAGCCGCCTCCAGGCGAGCTGAGACTTTGGATGTGGCCTCGCTCCGGGCGAACTTGATGGCCGTGTCCGCCTCATCCTGCGTGATCGGCCGCGCGAGTTGTGCTCGGAGTCCCCGTCGCCGATCACGACGAGGATGCGCGAGGTTGGCTGCGCAAGTGGGCAGTCAGCATGCATTCCACGCACAAGCAGCATACACGCGCAGCTTACTGGCCCATGCTTGGTCTTGCGCGAGTTCTTCACGCCTCACGCCGGCCGAAGTCGCTCGATCGTCTCATAAATGCGATCCTGCACATGTGCGAGCCAGTGCTGCTTGGCAGAGTACGAGTCCATGTGCATCCGGCGGAAGACATGGAGGACGTAGTACCGCGTCATCTCCCCGAAACGGCAGCCCTTACCATCAAGCATGTCCCCAGTGACGGGCAGGCCGTCCGCCGCGAGAAACTCGAAGAGCTTCTCGACGTTCGCGATCGAGGTGCCCTTGATCGACGGCATGTCGTCAAAGATATCGATCTTGCCGTCCCTCGTGCGCTGGCGGCGCTCACGCTTCTGCATGTGCTCGCGCACCTGCTGGTGCTGATGGATGCGTCGAGCTCGCTTAAACTCCGCCTTGGAGATCTTGACAAAGATGGCACGGTGGTGCACCTTCTTGAGGCCGCGCTTGGTCTTGGGCTCCTCGCCGGGGTAATTGCAGTTGGGATCGATCGGCGCGATGCGAATCATGACGTAATTTTTGCGGCTGGAGTCCATTGTGCAAACAAAGTGGAAGCCAAGGTGCACAAGCTCGTCGTAGTGGGGCATGTTGCCAATGTAGTTGCGCTTGGAACTTGAGCTGGTGGCATCCTTGTCGCAAGATGTTGACGATGACGCAGATGGCAGAGGCAGCGGCGGGACCGACGCCGATGGCGGCTGCGTCAATTGGGATGACGAGGTGTTGACCTTCTCGGTCATGATCGAGATGCTGATCCCGCCGCTCAAAATGAACCGTTTCCTGATTGCCGTATTGATGGGAGCAGCCTCGAGTGCGAGCGCGGGCGTGGGTGCAGATGCAGACGATCCTGCACCGCCGGGATCGTCATGAGCAGCCTCGAGTGCGAGTGCAGGTGCATCAAAGAGACCGGGCACAGAGAACCATGGAAAGTCGGCCTTCGGCTTCTCGCCTCGTATCTCGTAGCCAGGCAAATATCTGGAGGACATCTTCCGTGAAGCGGAAGTTGCTTGGCACAAAGCCCCACAGCGGCGCGACCGCCCACTTGGAGAAATGGAGCGGCCCCTTGGACCCCCATTGTAGTATGGACGATTTCCGGTGACTAGTGTCCTACGGACACGAATCTTCGAATTTCATTCTTGCTTCTTTATCCTCACTTCAAAAAGTGCTCGTACACTGGGTTGTCTGTCTCCTCGACAAACGGGTACTTGAGCTCCGACAAGAACAAATCAAATTCGTCTGCCGTTTCGGGCGGCACCTGCATCCCGACCATGACCTTGCCCACATCGCCGCCATAGTTCCTGTAGTGCCACAGCGAGATGTTCCAGTGCGGGTGGCGGATCGAGGCGAGGAAGTGGTGGAGCGCGCCAGGTCGCTCTGGGAACGAGAAGCGGAACAGACGCTCGTTGGGGACCTTGAGAAGGAATCCTGTCAGCATTTACCCCCCCCCCGCACCACGCCTTGCACATCTCCGCATCGACTCCAATACCCCCAAACACACGCCCGCACAACTCACGTTCTTGCGTCCGCCAACAAGGTATCGCGCATGCGCTTTGGCCATCTCGTTGTGGCTCGCGTCGACGGCCGTCATCCCCGCGGCCGCGAGGTCGCCAAAGATCTGCTTGATCTCGGTCTCGCGGTCGTCAAGCAGGAACGACATGAATATATGTGCCTGCACCTGGTCGCCGTAGCGGTACGAGAACTCTGTGACGGCGCGCGGGTGGATGCAGCGGTATAGCTCGAGGAAGCTGTGTATGTGTGTGCGTTTCGCGAATCGTCAATGGCAAGGCATCGCACACATTGCGCAACGGCGAGATCGCCCCCCCCCCCAATGTCAAGCGCACCTTCCAGGACGTTCGGGAACCAGCACGCTGATGAGCGCCTCGCGGTTCTCGCCCAAGTCAGCGCGCTCCGCGACGAACCGCAGCCGATCAAAGTTCATATTCGCGCCGCTCGCAATGGCAACAAACGTGCCTCCGCTGATCCCCTTCTCGAGCATATACTTTTTGGCGCCAGCAAGACCCAGCGCACCCGAGGGCTCGACAATGCCGCGCGTGTCCTCAAACACGTCCTTGATGGCCGCGCAGATCTCGTCGGTCGAGACCAGGACCATCTCGTCAATGAGCGAGCGGCACAGGCGGTACGTCTCCTCGCCGACACACCGGACCGCGGTGCCGTCGGCAAACAGACCGACTTCGGACAGCGTCACGCGCGTGCCGGCCAGAAGCGACTGCGCCATCGCATCCGCGTCGTAGGTCTCGACGCCAATGATCTTGATCTGCGGGTGCAGCCGCTTCACGTAGCTCGCAATGCCCGCCGCAAGGCCGCCGCCGCCAATGCACACGAATATCGCGTCGATCTTGGTGTAGTCGTACTGCCGGAAGATCTCGACCGCAATCGTGCCCTGGCCGGCAATCACGTACGGATCGTCGTACGGCGGGATGCTGACCATGCCGTTGTCCTGCCGCGCGGGACACCGTCAGCCCGCCTGCTCGAAAGAACTAACAGGCAGCGCAGTGGCAGCTGCTGTGATCAGATGGACATCACTGAAACGCACCTTGGCAAGGCGAGCGCACTCTTGCTTGGCTTCGTCAAAGTCGTTGCCGTGAAGCAGCACGCGCGCACCCAGACGCTCGACGTTCTTCCACTTGATAGGCGGCGTCGCGAGCGGCATGACAATGGTCGCCTTGATGCCCATGTGCTTTGCAGCGAGAGCGACGCCTGACGATACATTGCACGAACGAAAGCGTCGGGGGGGGGGGACGCGATGGGCGGAGAGCCGTTAGCAATCGGGAACGAGACAACTCACGGTGATGGCATTGCACGTGCGTAGCAGAGGCAGGGAAAGAGAGAGAGAGAGCGGTGAGGAAGGGACAAGCGAGACGCGATGCGATGAGACGCCGATTGCGCGATATCGCCGAGTCGGGAACGGGAAAGAGCGATGGTGGTGCGGGACGGGATGGAACGGGCGAGGAGCCCGAGGGGCCGGCGATAACGATAGCGCAGAGCCAGGGTGCCTCTCGGCCTCCGCTGGCATGATGCACTGTGCGGAGCCCTGGCCATCGCCCAGCAGCGTCCCATCGATGGCCAAGTCTGGCGGAGGCGGGAGATGGACGCCATCGCCGTCGCCGCCTCCGCCGCCGCCGCCGCTGCATGACAGGGCAGGGAACGCCATACGACAAGGGAATGGTCTCGCAACACAGAGAGCGCAAGAGTGCGTGGAGGACGGGGACGAGGGCAGGCGCTCATCGCACCCTGCGCGTGGTTGCCGGCCGAGCAGGCAATGACGCCCTTGAGCCGCTCCTCGGCGGACAGCTGCGCCATTCGGTTGAAAGCGCCGCGCAGCTTGAACGAGAACACAGGCTGGAGGTCCTCGCGCTTGAGCAGCACGGTGTTGCCGACGCGGGTCGACAGGTTGCGGGCGAGCTGCAGCGGCGTCTCGAGCGCCACGTCGTAGACGCGCGCCGTGAGGATGAGCTTGAGGTAGTCCGGGTCGGCATCGCCGACGCCGTCCTCGAGCGCGGCCGCGGAGCGCGGCAGCAGCGGCGTGCCCGCGTGCGGGTTGGCGAAGACGCTCATGCGCGCGGCGGCCGCGGCGGCCGCGTTGTCGGTGTGCCGCGACGACAGCGCGCGGCGCGGCGGCGTGGATGCTCCGGCGCGCATGGCGGTGGCGGGCGGGTCGGCGGTGGTGCTCGTCGCCGTCGTTGTCGGCGAGCCGGCTTTGGCGGGCGTGTCGCGCGCGTCGGCGGGAGCAGCGGCAGGCGCGGGCGGTGGCCGCAGCGGGCGGGCAGAGGCAGACAGCGACGGCCGGCGTGCACCGTAGGGCCGCGGGGGATGCGGCAGGCAGCCGGCGGCCCCAGGGATCGTGCAGCGCAGGGCATGCGGGCATGCGTGTGTGTCAGCGGACGGTCACACGACCCGGCGACGCGGCACGCAGCGACAGACGCACGCTCCGAGGCCTGCGCGGCGGCGGCGGCGGTGGTGGTCGGCGGCGTAGCCACGGGCGTCGGGGCAGTGGCCGCTCCAGCAGAGGCAGGCGCAGTGCGTGCGGGTGCCGGCGCGGCGGCCAGCACAGACGCAAACGAGCGCTTGGGTGTCCCGGCCGCGATGCCCGCCCGACGCGCGGCGTCCACTGCGGCATCCGGATCGGCGGCGGCAAGCACGTCGGCGCGCGGGGCCTTGGCCGCCACGGCGACGGGAGCGTGCTCGCCGTTGGCCGGGGTGCCGGCTGCCTTGGCGCCCTTGGCCGCGCCCTTGTGGGCCGCAGGCCTCGCGACCGACGTGCGTCTGGCGGGCATTGCAGGAAACCCCGACTGTGCACCCTTCCCGCGTTTTTTCGCGAGTTCAGTGGCCGTGCGTATGAATTCAGGGGCCGAAAGCAGAAACCAGCGTGCTCTGTGGTGAGGAGGATATATTATGGACACTGTGTAACGACAAGGCGGGCCACAGCAGCGGCGGGGCGCTGCAGCGGCCCCTGAAGGAAGCAAGGAGCGAAAGAGAGCTGGCCGGGCCAGGGAGAATGCCGCGGAGGGGGAATGAATGTTGCCGAGGTTGCAAACGGCAGGAGGGTGTCGGTGGGTGCGCGAGGGCTTGCAGGTCATGTGCAGGTGCGGAATGTGCATGCGGTTGCTGAGTATGTATGCCATGGAGGGGCTGCCAGAGCGGCGACAGCAGAGGGTCGTTGGAGGGGGTGCGTGCTGCGAGAGAGGCAAGAGCGACCAGCGCTTCATGCCGCCTGGAGCCAGGGGTGCGAGACAATGTCGCCCATGGTCGCGCGCTTCGAGGGGTCCTTGACGAGCATACGCGAGAGCAGATCCATGCACGAGGGCGAGATGGGCACGCTCGGCCGCGAGAAGGGCTGGTACATGGCCTGCTGGGCCGAGCCAAAGGGCACCTGGCCCGTGAGCATGATGTAGAGGCAGCAGCCCAGAGCCCAGGTCTCGGCCTCGGGCCCGCGGTAGCGGTGCTTGAGGAGGATCTCGGGCGGCGCGTACTGGATCGTGCCCATGAAGCGGTCAAACTTGCGTCCGCCCGGGGGGTCAAAGTACGAGGCGGAGCCAAAGTCGATGACCTTGACGTGGAAGGCGTCGTCAATGAGGATGTTCTCGTCCTTGATGTCGCGGTGGACGAGGCCGTTGGCTTGCAAGTACGCGGCTGCCGAGATGATCTGGCGGAAGACATAGCGTGCCTGCTCCTCGGAGAAGTGCTCGTAGCGCTCGATGCACTCGAACAGATCCATCGACGGGCGCGACACAAGGGGCGGCGGGGTGGTGGTAGCGGCGGCGGCGGCAGTGGCAAAGGCGTCTGCGGGCGACATGCGCGGCGACACTGGCGAGGGTAGGTGCGAGGCGTCGGCCTCGGGCGTCCACGCGGCGCCGTGCAGCTCGGTGATGAGGTAGCAGAAGTGAGCGTCCTCGAGGTAGTCGACGAACGAGACGATGTTCTCGTGCTTGACCTGGAGGGGGGCGAGCGACGGAGAGAGAGAGAGCAAGGCCGACGTGTGGGTTAGCAACCATGAGGCAGCAGCGAGCCGGCCGGGGGTTGGGGGTGTGCATCGCCTCAGCCCAAAGGGACAAATGAGCGGGGACCCTGGAATGTGCGTGGGCGGGGGCCCCCGCCGGGCCTCGTGCCCTGCCCCGCCAGCATGGCCCCGAGCCAGTGCGCTGGCAGGCAGGCTGCCAGGCAGGGAAACCGCAGGGGGGGGATGGCTGAAGGCCGGGGTGTCGCGGGAAGAGGCCAGTGCGACGGATGAGTTGGCTCGTGCGTGCGGCCACCCTCCCCCGGCGTGCGGTGCGGCGGCGGCCCGCCGCACAGCACCGCACGTCATGGGTGCATAGGCGCCGAGGCGCATGATGCGCGGGTGGGGCCAGCGCAGAGGGATCGAGGACGCGCCAGCGCATGCCAGGCGGCAAGAAGCAGCAGCGACGACGCGCTGGCCAAGGGGAAGGGAG
>JADGIZ010000556.1:0-11851 GCA_027604665.1 Polyrhizophydium stewartii
TGAAGCCCTCGACTCGGTCGACAAAGTTCTCCGGCCCCGTGCTCATGAGCGCCGTCAGCTGGCGCTCGCGCAGCAGCTTACTCATGTACTCAAGACGACGCAACGCCCCACAACAAAGCAATGCTATCAGATGCTGCTTTCGAACTCGCCTTGATATCCCCCAGGGGCATTGCGCCGAAGGTTCAAGCAACAAACGCTCTTTCATCGCAAACCCGACATGTCGCACGAGGTCCTCCAAGCCTCGCAGGAGTTCTGGCTCGAGTTCCGAGACAGCAAGGCGGGCAAGTCGGAGGTGCCCCGCACTGCACTCCTGGTCTACCGGCCACTGACACTCGCTGAGCAGCCATCGAGGCCGTGCTCGCAGGGGCCGAAGCGCACGCCTCCTCTGCCGAGGTGCTCGCCCGCGCCAAGACGGACCTGGCTGCCCTCGAGAAGCGGGTCAACGACGCAACCGTCTTCCTCCCGCCGTACGACCAGCGGCAGTGCGCCTTGGTGTGTTGGTGCCCGGGCAGCCTGAGGGTCACATGGGGTCCGGTCTTTGTGCGAGGCTCCGGGAGTGCTGACGCCCCCCCCCCCGACCTCGGCAACGCCGTGGCGGCGCCGTGGCGACACCCGCAGCAACTCCGCGAGCTCGGCGACGCCATCCTCAAGCTTCAGGCGCCGCGAGCCAAGTTCTCGTTCAAGTCCAAGAGGCCCGCCAAGCCTTCGGCGCCTGCAGCCGCCGCCCACGCAGCCTCGCCTTCGGTCGAGCCGTCCGCACCCGCCGCCGAGACCCCGACTGCCTTGGTCGCTTCCGCCAACTCGCTCGTGTTCTCGGACATGGCGGCCAAGCACCACCGTGCATCCGGTGCATCGCAGACGCCGGCTGGCGGTCCAGCACCCGACCTGTCCATTCGAGACATCCGCGGCTCTATTGTGGACCTGCGGGCTGTTCCACTCGCAGGCGCGGTGCACATCAAGAACGTGTGCGACAGCGTCGTGCTTTGCGGCGCCATCAGCGGCTCGGTGCTGGTCGAGAAGTGCGTGCGCTGCGTCATTGTGTTTGCGGCGTGCCGCCAGTGCCGGATCCACGAGTCGAGTGCAACGAGCTTCTTCCTGCGAGTGTCGAGCCATCCGATCATTGAGGACTGCAGCGGCATCTGCTTCGCGGCTGTTCCGCTCGACGACATGTACTTGCCCGATCTAGCACAGCGGCTCCAGGTGCCCTGGGTTCTCGCGATGAGTGGTGCGTGTTTGCAGTCGCTGACGCCCCGCTGCCGATGTGCAGACGGCCGACATCGACCTTGACCGCAATGAGTTTGACTGCGTCGAGGACTTCAACTGGCTCCGGCAGCAGGCTTCACCCAACTGGCGCGCCATCGCAGCCGCAGATGCTTCGGAGCCGCTTTCGGCGCTGGTGCGCCTTGCCGACGAAGCCGCCGCCTCGTTTGGAGCTGGCGATGAAGCTGCCGCTGCCGAGGTGCTCGCCCGCATCCCGAGCGTCAACCCGGCCGCACAATGAACCGCTTGTGGTTTCCGCAAGATGCGAGCTGGCAGAGGAGGTCGCGCCGGCGGCCGGCACAACGACACAACCCGCATGCCCGCGGCGCTGCAGACAGAACTCGCGGCGGCGGGGGCCGCTGCGCCTGGCGCCAGCGGCAGTGGGGCCGGTGCGGGCGACACGGCCCGGTTCGGGTTCCGCTACAAGAAGAGCATCCTCGGCCGCAAGCAGCAGCGCAAGAACGAGCGGTTGGCCAAGAAGCAGCGGGCTGTCGAGCACCGCAAGAGGGCGCAGCAGCCTGCCGCGAAGCCGCCGGCGCCCACAGAGAAGACCGAGATGATGGCGCGGGTGGGTGGCATGGAGCCGCATGGTCTCCCATACGCCGCATGCGCTGCTGACAGCCTCCCCCGCTTGCCCGCCAGGCGGCCGCCAACGCCGAGGCCGTGCTGGCCAAGAAAAAGTCAAAGGCGGCGACCGGCAACGGAGCTGCCGCTGCCGCTGCTGCCGCCGTTGCTGGTGGCAAGCTGCCGGCGGCCGGCGCCGAAGACGACCGCGCCCGCGAGGAGCGCCAGCTGCGCAAGCTGGCAGAACGCAATCCGGACCTGTTCAGGCGGCTGCAGGACCAGAACCTCGTGCCGCGCGGCATCCGTGTCGCTGATGCTTCGCCGGCATCGGCAACTGCAAGTCTCGACAATGACGAAAAAAACATCCAGATGTACTCGAAGCTGCTGCGGCTCAAGAAGGGCGGCGGCATCAACCAGAGCTTCAAGCGCGACGGCCTCGACTGTGCGTGCCGTGCACGCGGCACTGTTGCGCTCTGCTAGGTCGGCGCTGACAAACGTTTGTGCAGTTTTGCTCGAGGGCATTTCTGGCGATGCATCTGGCGGCGACGACGACGACGACGATGATGACGACGATATGGGCAGGAGCTTTGGAAGTCGCCGCAGAAAAGAAGATACCGACGAAGATGACGAGGATGATGCCGATGATCACGAGATCAATGGCAGCTTGAGCGAGGACGACGAGCTTGGCGACAGCGACGAGGACGACGAGATGCTAGATCTGGACGATGACGATGACGACGACGATGAAGATGAAGATGACGAACGCGATGACGACGAAGATTATGATGACAGTAGTGAGGACGACAACAGCCAAGAGGACGAGCAGATTGACGGCATGGCGCAGAGCGGCGACGATGGGCCATTGGCGGACTCGCACGAGCCTCTCAGCGAAGCTGCTGCAGTGCCGCAGCCGGCGCTAGCCGTCGGCAAGTACGTCCCGCCCCATCTGCGCGGCCAGCCCGCGACCAAGAGCGAGCAGTATATTCGCCTCAAGCGCCAGATCCAGGGCCTGCTCAATCGCCTCAGCGACGCCAATCTGGAGTCGATTGTTGCGGGACTGGAGGATGCCTTCCGCGCCAACAGCCGCCACGGTGAGTCTCTGCCTGCTCGCACCGTTTACAGTTCGCGGTGGCGCTAATCCTGCGAGCTGCCAAGATGTGACCGAGATCATCACGGACATCATGCTCGGCTATGTGGGCGACATGGCCAGCATCCTCGACTCGTTTATTGCCACGTACGCGAGTCTGATTGCGGCGCTGTACAACGTGATTGGTCTCGAGTTTGGCGCGCACTTTGTGCAGACCATGAGTGAGCAGTTTGACTCAGCACGCAGCAAGTACCTTGCCGACCACGAGACGGACTCGGAGGAGATCAACAAGCGGTGCACCAACTTTGCGACGCTCCTGGCGATGCTGTACAACTTTGGCGTTGTGTCGTGCGTGCTCATCTACGACATCGTGCGCATGTCGATCGCGAGCCTGTCGGAGCTCGATGTCGAGGTGCTTTTGCGCCTGCTCAAGCGTCAGTCTGTGCCGTAGCGTCGCCTCATTTGGCCTCGAGGATATCCCAAAGCTGACGCGCTGGCGATCGTGCAGTCAGCGGACACCAGCTGCGATCCGACGACCCGACCGCGCTCAAGGACATTGTGTTGCTTGTCAAGGAGGCGACTGGCAAGCTGGACCCCGCCAGTATCAGGCAAGATGGCTGCGCCTTTTTAGCCTGCACGACGTGCTTCTCTTGAGACGCTGACACTGCAATGTCTGCAGCATGCGCGTCAAGTTCATGGTCGAGACCATCATGGACATCAAGAACAACAAGCGCAAGAGCAACGACCAAAAGGCAGCCGCCCAGCTGCAGCAGGAGCGCATCAAGAAGGTGCTGGCAAACATCATCAAGAAGCGCTCGCTGTTTGGCACAGAGCCGCTGCGTGTGAGCATCGACGATATCCGCTCCATCAAGACCAAGGGCAAGTGGTGGCTCGTTGGCGCTGCGTGGGTCGGCAACCAGGTTGGCGCGGATTCGAGCGCAGCCGCGAGCTCGGCAGGCACCGGAAAGTCAAAGAGCGCAGAGCAGTCGGCGTCGCAGGAGCTTTTGGAGCTCGCGCGGAAGCACAAGATGAATACGGACGTGCGCCGCAGCATCTTTGTGGTGTTGATGAGCAGCGAGGTGCGGGGGATGACTGCGAACAGCGCGGCCTGGCAAACTGATCGCTGACGCCGGCATGCGCTTTGCATGTAGGATTGCTTGGATGCGTTTGAGCGGCTTCTGCGCCTCAATCTCAAGGACAAGCAGGAGCGTGACATTGTGCGCGTGCTGATTCACTGCTGCGTCCACGAGAAGGTGTACAACCCGTACTACGCGCTTGTCGCGAGCCAGTTCTGCAACCATGCGCACGCGTTCAAGATCACGTTCCAGTATGCGCTGTGGGACGCGCTCAAGACCATGGCCGGCAGCGATGTCGACGATGGCGACGACGACCCCATGGGCGACGGGTACGCCGGCAAGCACGGGTTGCGCCGCATCGCGAATCTCGCGCGCCTGATGGTGCATTTGTTCAGCACCGACTCGCTGCCGCTCTCGGCGCTCAAGGTGCGTGCGCGCGTGCATCACTCGCGCCATCTCGCTGTATGCTGATGCGCGTGCTGACGACCTCGCTCCCCGCCTCCGTCAACAGGCGTCCAACTTTGCGAGCCTGAGCGAGCTGCAGATCCTGTTCTTCCGCCTCGTGCTCATCGGCATGTGCACCCAACCCGCGCCGGCCAAGGCGTCCAACCCAGACGGCCACTTCCAGAAGCCGTTTGTGCGGCTCAAGGCACAGCCCGAGCTGCTGTCGCTGCGCGAGGGCCTGATTCTGTTCATCCAGGCGCACATCTCGCCCCAGCTCAAGGCAGGCAAGCTCAGCGTGCTCGGCGTCAGCGAGAATGACGTGGACACGGTTAAGCGTCGCATCAAGCTGGTCAAACAGATCCTTTCATAAACGCAGAGTAAACTTGGCATAAGCGCAGCGCCAAAGTTTTCAAAAAAGGGGCCCTGAGCGCTTGCGCGCGTGCGGTGGAAGCAAGGGCAGGGTGCGAGCCAAAAATGGGAAGGGAAGAGGTTAAAGCGAGTGCAAGTTGCATCGTTGGGGGCGTTGAATGGAATTTGAAAGGCGGGTTGCGGGGAAATGAGGGGAATCGAATTTGGGGTGAAGGGGAGGGAGTGAGGGAATACGAAAGAGGACGTTGCGACTGGCTGTGCTGCTCAGAACCAGCCCGACGCCTGGTTGCCGCTTCGGCCGGTAACAACGTCCGAGATGATGGTGCGCAAGATGCGGAAGTCGACAGGCTTGACAATGAAGCCGCTCATGCCGCTGGACCTGCACACCTCCTGGTCGCTCGAGTGCACGGCGCCGCTGACGCCAAAGATGGGCACCTTGTCAATACCGAGCTCGCTCTCGAACGAGCGGATCTGGCGCGCCGTGTCGTTGCCAGACCACCCGGGCATCTGCACGTCCATCAGAATCAGATCAAACGCAGCAGGCTCGCCCGGCGCTGAGCCGCCTCGGCGGCGCTTGGTGCATGCGCCAATGGCCTCGTTGAGCGTCGCGAACGGGTTGGCAAGCAGCCGCTGGTCGGGCTCGTCCGACTCCTCCGTGACGCGCGTCGGCCTGGCCTGGGTGCCAGACGACGATTCGGCGCCGTCGGAGGCACCAAAGACCTCGAGTGCACGCTGCTTGAAGACCGAAAGCGCCTCCTCTCCAGACGACGCAAGCGTGACCGTGTGCCCGTCCTTGCTGAGGCGGCGCAGAAGCACCTGTCGGTTCACTTGGTTGTCCTGCACATGTTTGAGTGTTGGTTCAGCACTCCATGAGACAGAAAACATCAGCAACAGCAAATGAGCTCACATCAACGACAAGCACGTTGATGACGTGGTTGCCCATGGGCTTGCGCAGCGTTTCGGTGTTGATGGTCTTGATGTCGCTCATCTTGGCCTCGATATGCTTCTTTTCCTGGTCGTACGTCGACCGTAGGAAGCTAAGCTGCACCGAGAACGTCGAGCCCTGGCCGGCCTTGGTGCGGATGCTCAGGCGGCTGCGATCGGGCGAGTCAGCTTCGTCGAGCACGGACGCAAGCAAGAGCCTTGCCGCACCCCTTGAGCTGCTTGAGCAGACGCGCGAGGATCGCAAGACCCAGACCGGCGCCGTTCATGCTCGGCTGGCGGCTCATGCGGCAGCGAGCAATGTCCTCCTGAATGAGCTTGAGCTTCTCCTTGGGGATGCCGATGCCCGTGTCCTCGAGATCAAACTGGATGCTGAGCAGCTCGTCCGTTTTCTGCACGAGGTGGCACGACGCCGTGATGCGTCCGCGCTCCGTGTAGGCCACGGCATTGTCGCACAGGATCGCGATAATCTGGCACAGCTTGCTCGAGTCACCCTGAATCTTTTCGTCCTCTAGCTGCGGGTCGATGTTGAGCGCGAGCTGTAGGCCCTTTTTGTTGGCGAGCGACTGGAAGCTCTGGACGGTCGAGTGCAGGCAGGAGCGCAGCATGAACGACTCAGAGCGCAGGATCATCTTGCCTGCGTCGATCTGAGTCAGGAACTGGAGACAAATGCGAGTCAGTCAGTCTGAGCAGCCTGCCGCCTGAGCAAACACAGAAAAGTTGCGCCGCACCAGCAGGTAGTTGACAATGTGCACGAGCGACTGGCTGGCCTCTTGCGCCTGCTGCAGGTACTCCTTGAGGCGGTCCTCGGCGCCATCGCCGCCCTCTTCGTCCATGAGCTCGAGCAGGTTGATGATCGAATTGAGCGGCGTGCGCACTGGGTTGGAACAGACGCGGTCAGCACGCATTCGCACACCCAGCGCAACTCAAGCAGCGCACCTTCGCGGCTGATGTTGGAAAGCATCAAGTTCTTGAGCCGGTCGTTTTGCGTGGCCATCTCACGCTCTTGGTACACGCTGATGAACCACCAGTACAGCACCTGCAGCAGCCGCGCAACGTTCTCGTCGTGCGACGTCCACGGCGCGCTCGAGAGCCTCTCGTCGTCCTCGTCCTCTTCCGCGACACCTAAGCCGCTGCGGTGTGCTCCAACCATGTCCATATGTCTGTGGATCCGCGCAGATCCCGATACCAAGCCACCGTCGCCCATGACTGTGTCGCCGTCGCGCAGGTCGCTCTCGGACCGCATGCTCTCCGTCTCTGTCTCGTCGTCGACGTCGTTCTGGCATGACACCGCATCGCATCAGCCAAGCAGCGCAGTTTCGGCAGCGAGAACCATCCTGCCACCGCGACTCACTCGAGGTAGGCGGAAGAAGCTGATAAACGCATCGCCGTTGGCTGAGAGCGGGATGTGCAGCAGTCCCGCGAGCTCCTTGAATACCGGCTCGTGCGTGTCGCCCTCAGTGGACGCCGACGCAAAATCGCGGCGCAGGTTGCGGCAGGCCATGATGAAGCGGATCTGCTTGGTCTCGAGATATCGCATGGCGTTGATGAGCTCCTGGTTGAGATTTGTCGGGCCAATGACGCGCTTGTCACTGTTGACGCAGAACACGGCGGCATCTGCGCACGGGCGTCAGCACCCGGGATGGCGCGAGGGAGCGCGCTGTAAGCGCAGCGAGCGCACCGGCGTTGAAGAACGTCAGCAGATCGCCGACGCAGGAGACGAGATAGCTGGCAGCTTCGCGCACGGCGCTGGCATGGATCGCGGGGTCGGCGTTCTGTAGCGACTCGATGGGCAAGCCAAATAAGGCCGAGTGCTGCTGCTCCAGGAAGCGTGTTTCTTCGAGCGGGACCTGCGTCAGGGAGCGATGGGCCGTCGTGAGCGTGCCGATGCTCGGTGTCTGGCCAGGTCGCAGCGGCATCGGCGAGGAAACGGCCGTCGTCATCTCCGAAGCGACCTGCGTCAGGTCCGTGCGCGTGTGGCTGGCCGTCGAAGTGTTATCATAGATGCTCGACTGAGGCGGGGTTTGGCCGCGCGAGAGGACACGGATCATGGGCAGCATGGGCGTTTCTGGCGGCGTCGTGGCCAGGGTGGACTCTTGCGACCCAGCAACCACGTGCTGCAGCGTGCGGTCGGTGAGGTGCTGCTGCGAGTCGAGCTGGGTTTGTAAGATCTGGCGCTCAATGAACTTGGAGAAATTGGACGTTAGGAGGCCCATGAACTGCAGCAGGCGGAAGGGCAGCCTGCGCGGCCGTTTGGACATGATCACAAAGGCACCCCACATCTTGCTGAAGCAGTTGATCCGGATGCTGACGCAGGACGCCTGGTTGCACCGGACACGTGCGCAGCAAGTCAGGCGTCAGCCGCAAGTCGGTGCGTAAGCACCAGGAGAGGCCATCTGGCAAGCGCACCATTCCCATGGACTTGAGCAGAGCCTGCTGGAAGAACATGGGCGGGCGCAGCACGCAGCGGTCGAGGCACAGATCGGGCATGGACGGCAGCTTGACAATCGACGCCGAGCGCGCGCTGACGTCATGGACGATGCGCGTGCGCACGTTGGCAATGACGGCGCCGTTCCAGGCCTCGCGGGCGATGCTGAGCTTGGGCAGGTTGCGCTGGACGGCGGGATCAGCCGAGGCGGCGTTTTCAACCAAGTCCAGGTCCTCGAGCTGCATGACGCCGGGCTCCGAGTCGTCAAACTGCGATTGGCGGCAGGCAGACGCATGGTCAGTGCGCGTGGCGGCATGCCGGGGCAGGTATGCAGCAGAGGGCGACGACGCGTGGCGCACGCACACGAAAGAGCTTGATGGACTCGAACTGCGAAAAGTGCAGCAGCACGCGCGACATGAGCGCTAAGCGCGGGCGCGAGTCGTTGAGCTGGTGCAGGACCGACTCGGTGGTGGAGACGAGCTCAATGATCTCGGCGGACGAGTCGAAGAAGCGCGACGACGGGTGCGGGAGGTAGAGCGTCTTGCCCCCGGCGGACACGGGCGTCGTGCGGGACGAGGAGCGCAGGAACGCATTGAGCAGCGAGCGCGGGGCCAGGGGATGGACAAGGTCCTGCTGCTGGTCGGCAGCCGAGTCGGGGGCGGGGCGGCCTCCCTCGCTTGGCGCGGGCCAGGCTGCCTTGTCGCACTCGGCGACGATGTCGATCTCGAGCACGAGCAGGTCGCCGCTGCGATGCATGGCGCAGTAGCACGGCACGGGGCGGCCGCTGGCGCTGAGGGCATCGAACGCCGTTGTGTGGATGCTGTCGTCTGTGGCGGATATGGCATGCAAACCTTCGATCTCGGATGCCAGGAGAGCCTGGTGGTGGGGCGCAACGATTGCATCGACGGGGCCGCCGAGCAGATCCGCGGGCTGGCGGCCGAGCAGCGGCAGCGCCGCGGACGAGACGTGCGTGACGACCCATGCGCCTGCGGGCAGGCCGGCGGGGCCGGCGGGCAGCGGTGCGGCGTGGGCCGGCTGGGAGCCTGGGGTGGCATCGGCGGCGGCGGCTGTGTCGGGGTTGGTGGCGAGCAAGGCGACGGGAGCGAGGGCCAGCACGATGCCGTGCGCCTGCACGCTGTACGGGGCGGGCGAGGCCGTGCCAATGTCGCGCAGCAGCGCGGCTGTGGCAGGGTCGCATGGCTCGGGCCCGTCGCTCAGCGCATCGTCGATGGTGTCGCTCGAGTCGACCACGTCCGGCGTCGACGGGCCGTCGCCGGCTGTGTTCGCCGGATGCGGATGGTGCTGCCGCGACGCCCAGAAAGCCGCCCACGCGCCTGCCTGTGCGCTCGCCTGTGCGCTGCCGTCTGCGTCGGCCGCCTTTGCGGCTGCGGCCCGGACGGCGTGCGCCGCGTGCTCGTGCTGCTGCTGCTGGCGGTCGTGGCGGCCCGGGATCATCGACGTCGAGGGGCTCCGGGAGAACGGGAGCGATGCGCTGTTGTCGCGGCCCGGCCAGCCGCTCCATGGTGCACATGCCATGGGAAACGATGCACATGGTGCGGCGAGAGGCGATGCAACGCTCTGACACCAGCCATGCCAAAGCCGACGCCCTCTGCCGACGAGGTCGTGGCGCTCGCGCCGCGCGGCAACACCGTGCCCGTCTACCGCGAGATCCCCGCCGACTGCATCACGCCGATCGTCGCGTACCTGCGCCTGACGGGCGGCGCCTTTGCCAACTCGTTCCTGTTCGAGTCGGTGCTCGGCGGCGAGCGCATCGGGCGGTACTCGTTCATCGGCGCTGGTGAGCACGGCTGCTGCGCGCAAGGCACCGCATGCGCGCCTCGTGCGGCTGCTGGGCGGCGATTCCGCGGATGCGAGCTGACAGCCTGTGCCCGCCGTCGCCCGCCGTCGCTGCGGCCGTCGACGCCGCACTGCTCCGACTGCCAAAGGCCCACGCCAGGTGGTGCGCACGGGCGACGGGCTGGCCGTGACGGGTGACCCGCTGCGCCTTGTCGAGGACGAGCTCAAGTCAGTTGTCTTTGTGCCGGTGCCGGGCCTGCCCGACTTTACTGGTGCGTGCCGCCCGCCGCCGCCGCCGCCGTCGCCGCCGCCGCCGCCGTCGCCGCCGCCGCACTCGCCGGCACCGTGTTCCGCGGCTCGAGGCGGATGAACTGGCCATGCAACACGGCCAGCACGCCCGAGCCAGCCTCGGCTCACCGCTCGCTCCCCTGCCGCCGGCATCTGCGCGGGCATCGCTGCCGTCCGCCGTCCGCTGCACTGCTGACGCCGTGCGCTCGGCTGCCCGCGATGCGGCTGCCACGCTGCTGCGCTGGCCTGTGCCTCCAGGCGGCGCCGTCGGGTTCATCTCATACGACTGTGTGCGCCATTTCGAGCCGCGCACGGCCCGCCCGCTGGCCGACCCGCTCGGGATCCCGGACTCTGTCCTGATGTTCTGCGACACGCTGGTGATCTTTGACCACCTCTTCAGCACGGTCAAGATCGTCTCGCACGCCAAGTGGACCGACGCGCAGCCGAGCGAGGCAACGGTGCGCGCGGCGTACGCCGAGGCCGTGCGCCAGATCGATGGCGTGCTCGCGCGCATCACCTCGGAGCACACGCCGCAGGTGCCGCAGCCGCCGATCGTGCTGGGCGAGCCGAGCGTGTCCAACATTGGCAAGGACGGGTACGAGGGCCACGTCAAGAGCCTCAAGCACTACATCACCGAGGGCGACATCATCCAGGCCGTGCCGTCGCAGCGGCTCAAGAAGCGCACGGACCTGCACCCGCTCAACGCCTACCGCAAGCTGCGCACGGTCAACCCGTCGCCGTACATGTTCTACGTGGACCTGGGCGACTTTCAGATCGTGGGCGCGTCGCCCGAGATGCTTGTCAAGGTCGAGAACAACGTCGTGTACACGCACCCGATCGCGGGCACGCGCAAGCGCGGCAAGACGGCCAAGGAGGACAATGACCTTGCGACGGATCTGATTAGCGATCTCAAGGAGCGCTCCGAGCACGTCATGCTCGTGGATCTGGGCCGCAACGACGTGAACCGCGTGTGCGACCCCAAGACGGTCAAGGTCGACTCGCTGATGCACATTGAGCGGTACGCCCATGTGATGCATATTGTCAGCAACGTGTCGGGCACGCTGCGGCCCGACAAGACGCGGTTCGATGCGTTCCGGTCCATCTTCCCCGCGGGCACGGTGTCGGGCGCCCCCAAGGTGCGCGCCATGGAGCTCATTTACGAGCTCGAGAAGGAGAAGCGCGGCGTGTATGCCGGCTCCGTGGGCCACTTTTCGTACGCGGGCGGCCTGGACACGTGCATTGCGATCCGCACCATGGTCTTCAAGGACGGCTATGTGTATCTGCAGGCCGGCGGCGGCATCGTGCACGACAGCCAGCCCGAGGCCGAGTTCGAGGAGACGGTCAACAAGCTGCGCTCGAACGTGGTGGCGATCGAGGCCGCGGAGCGCATGCACTATGAGCTGCAGCGCGGCGAGTGAATGAAATCTCGTGCATCGATGGCGATAAGCGATCGCCTTGGCGCTGGGAGGCGGCGCGGCAGATGATGCCGATGACGTGCCTGACTTTTCGCCGCGGCAGACAGCTTTGCCCCAAAACTCGCCAGCCAGTCGGCCCCGCCAGCCGACCCACCCCAGCCAGCCCGCAAGCCAACGCCTC